>JAPQRN010000006.1:5446980-5458247 GCA_037367275.1 Coranthus polyacanthus | reverse complement strand
TGTGTGTGTGTGTGTGTGTGTGTGTGTGTGTGTGTTGCTTACCTTGTTAATGAAAGACCCCCTCCCCTCCCCTCCCCTCCCCTCCCCTCTCTCTCTCTGTCTCTCTCTCTCTCACTCACTCCATACATCGGAGACTGTGAGCTGCAGCGGCGGCAGAAAGCTGTGCAGATCCCGGTGTGTGCCGATCTCCGGAGGGACATCGGATAATCCAGTCGGACCTTCAGTGGAGTGGATCCGTCTGCACACAGAGAAAAAGCCACTTTTACATTGCCAGCGGGGATTGCGATTTACTTCACCCCAGGTAAGGTGTTTTTACACAAGTTTTCATCACTCTGAGGCGGTCCACGCCTCTAATGAGCTTACTGTCCGCGGCACTGTAGCCTGTTGTGATTCCAAATTTGATCCTTTACCGTATGTAATTTCGGAGAGGGAAAGATGAAGCAGCAACTACCACAGTTTAACTTGGGAGTCACGTCTTTCAATAAATTCACATCAGCGGAGGTTGCGCGGCGCCAGCGAACACTTTGATGAGAGGTTTCCACTTATTTTTGCGCACATGGACTCTCACTTATTAGTCTTTATTCACAGTGTCCCCATTAAGAGGCCCGTGAGTTCTTCTTTGATAAAATGCTTCTGCTGAGTAATTTGTTAAAACACTGAAAAGGAGAAACTCATTGACGGGTGGAGACGGTCTGTGAGGCTGAAAACCATTTGGATTCCCCTCTGACTGTACTTCTGTCACGCGTGTGGACGTGGAGTCTTAATCACTACATTTTAGATTTTTTTAATGATTTCTGCGCTTCCATTTGTTTGCGTCCTGTGTGCTGACGATGGACCATACGTTTATCTAACGTCAAATGAACTCATCATGAGCCCAAATGCAATCACACGTATAAAGACAGGACTAATTACTTTTTGTAGTTACACTTCTGGTTACTTTACGCACCGACTTGCGGCTTTACGCGACACTTTTTGCATCGCCCGAAAGTTAGTAACGACTCTCTCTCTCTCATACTCTTAACACTGACGCTGCCACCTTGCATGCCATTCATTAGTTTTACTGCTCTGTCTCTCCTTCAATAGCAATTCAATGTTTATTTTCTTGTTTGGAAACTGCTTGTAAAACGCAAACCAAGAGATTTCACAATTCGATGTTTCATTGAAGTGAAGGAAGTGTTTATTGCAACAGAAATCTAAAAGTTAATAATTCAGTCCAAGGAGAGTGTAGTTTTCAAGGTTTACTCGTCTATTGATACAAGTTGTTAAAGATTCCTGTGTTTTTTAATTATAGTTTGACACTGAGCTCTCGCCAGAAAAAGAGGTTTGGGATTTGTGTATATTACAGTAATAGAGGTGGAGGATAACTGTAGTAATAATAGATAACTGTGAGAATGACTCCAAATTTTTTTTAACGATAACACTAATCTGATTTTCTGAGTTTTAATATATAACAATTTCCAGTATTAAAAACTCAATAACAATAAAGATTCCAAAGTAATCTTCTAATATTGCTTATGTGGGACATTTCGCAGATACGCAACACTTTGAATGTTTTTTTATAGCACCACAAAGGGGTTTTACTCCGATACGAGCCTAACAAGTTTTCCCTGGTACTATATGGGACCCCTGAGTCGTGTGTCCAAATCTGTAGCCATACAAATGCACCGTAGCACTGTACTGCAGCCTCTGGCAACCGGTGATAAGCCTCAAGGGGGCTGACTTCCACGCTGAACCCTCCGAGTGCCGTGAAGCCTTTGGGGCAGACTCTGTGACCACTTTGATTAGGGGATAATAAACCCATTTATAGAGGGCTTTCAGGTGACGTAACTCGCCCAAAAGGAGATAAAAGCACAGGGTTCCCACTAAGCTCTCATTTCTGGGTGCCACCAAATATCATCACAAACTGCAGAAAAGAACTAGAAAAAAAACTAGAAGAAAAAAGATGTAAGTTATGGCTGTCTGGGAAGTAAGTCACAGATTGGTGTGGTACGTTGCAAGTTAGATACATACAATGAAACTTAAAAACCTGATGGGAGTGGTCTCTTACGGGATGACAATGCCTCCATCCATAAGGCGTAAGGGGTTAATGAATCAGTTTGAAAATGATGTGAGTCATTTGGCCTTCACGGTCACCAGATCTCAACCCAAATCAACGGCAGTGGGAGATTTTGGATCGATGTTAGTTAGATGTTAGACAATACTCTCCACCACCATCATCAAAACACCAAATGAGGCTGTATCTTTTGTTAGAACGGTGTGCATCCCGAGTTCACAGACGTGTGAAATCGATGCCAAAGAGAAGTGAAGCTGTTCTACAGGCACATGATGGACCGACACCTTAGTAAGACACTTTACTTTTCCTTTAATTTGGAAAAACACTTGTCTGTACAAATTGTTTACAGAACAAAAGGTGGAATAGTGTTTGTTTCTATCAATTCAGCAGTTCCAACAATACTGACAGGGTTGCTATTAATAACTTGTATGGTTTTATACATCCTCTAGCACTCTTTGGCAACTTTGCCACTCTGCTGCTAGAAAGTTGATCCTCTGTGACTGTTTTGTCAGACCATAGGGAGCAATGATAATGTGCTGATGTAACTCCCAGAATTCCTTCAAGAACAGTCGTGCAAAGCAAATTTTCCATTGTTCCACCAACATTTATGTGAGGATAACTGATCCATTTGCAGGTGCGCACACCAACATCACCCTGACCCTCCAGAGGCCTCTGCGTAATGATTACCCATTGATCTACTGTGAAGATTTATTACTAGTTGTAGAGAGGTAAGGGTACACCCAGCCTTTAAAGCATGCAGAAGGTGTTGTCGTTCCCGCCCAACCTCACCAGACAAATCACAATCTCTGAATGGACTGGTGACATCATTACTGTATATAGTGACAAACTATTGCGTCCCGCTTCAAACAGAAAGTTAAAAAAAACATGTTACTTTTGTGTTTGTTATTGCAACCATGACGGTCATCATGTAACATTGTTTTGCTGGCGCTTTAAGAGGGAGACGTTGGGAAATATGCTCGAACCCCTTCCTGTGTGGAGTTTGTCTCCCTCTGTTTGCATGGGTTCCCTCTGGGTACTCCAGTTTCCTCCCACAGTCCAAAGACATGCGCCTTAATAAGTTAATTGGTCTCTCTAAATTGCACCTAGGTGGGAGTGTGAGAGTGATTGGTTGTCTGTCTCCATATGTCAGCCCTGCAATGAACTGGCAGCTGTCTAGGGTGTACCCCATCCTATCAGTCATCCTATGTAGTGTTTTCTGTAACTAAGCAACACATCAACCATGCTGCTTCCTGATTATGCCACCATGCCCATTGCATGTGGATGGTCATATGAAATGTGCTTCAGGTGTGTTAGAATGGACATCTGTAAGATATGGCTAGAGAGCTATTCTGTCATTCAGTTGTGAAGATGTGTTGTGCATTTGCACTGAATAGGCCTCTCTGACCCTCTGGTTGCGCTTCTAAGACCCCTGAAGGTCCCTACACCGCACTTTAAGACCCACTAGTGCGAGTGAGCGTTTGTCTCGTCCTCAAAAGATGTATGGGAAATTGGCAAGATGCTATGCATCAACAGGTGCATGTTTTTATTTTCTTCATGCATGTATGCATGTTCTGTGTGTCATTGAGAGAAGGCACACCTGCAGCAGTGTTAGCATAACTCTCAGTATTAAGCCCTGTCATGTTCAGTAAATAGCCATTCATCACACATGCCTTTCCCTATGATGGTACCCACAAGATCCAGCCCATTAACCATATGCTGGTTGTCCACTCAGAGTGATAGTGGGTGCATGTGTGCATCTTAATTTATTGTAATACTAAAGGAGTTGTGACACAGGAGACAGTGTGTGTGCCTTTCAATTACTGAGGGAGATAAATTACATAGAGGGAATGCATGTATTTTCAATATAAATTTGATACTTACAGTTTAATAAATTACATGGAAGCAATCAGTATACACTGATGCATGAAGCGCAAGAGACGTTAGTGACCGGACATTGTTTTATGAGTGTGTGAGTGTGTGAGTGTGTGTGTGTGTGTGTGTGTGTGTGTGTAACAAGCCAGAAGACTGATGGATGATAGGTTGAATTGATAACGACAGTGCACAGAGACACAGTATCCTTGACTTTCCACTATTTTATTCCGATTTCATCCCACTTTAAAGTCCCGGAATCACCTGCATTGCACTTACCACTGGTAACTCTAATGATGACATAAGAAGGCGGCAGACAGCAGTTCTGCACTAATGACGATGCTTCTGGATACTTTTTTCATCTGCCACAAGCCTGAGCAGGATGGTACAAATAGAAAGTTTCACCGATCCACCAGAGACGGAAGAAGTACTCAGATCCTTTACTTGGTCGAAGTAGAAATAACACAGTGAAGAAATACTCCAACACAAGTCCTGAATTCAAAATGTCACAGATTTGCTTGTGCTCATGTGTTTATGTGTAGTTTGTGTTAGATTCTGCGTTGTGCTGGGCGTCTGTTGATGTTAGCTAACTGCGTTTCTAAGCTAACAGTATCTACTGTTGCACGCTGCTGCAGGAGAAGAGGAGCAGAATAGAAGCACTGAAGAGCTCGAGAGCAAGCATTAGGATTTTTGCAGAAAATCTGACCCAAAACTTCTACATAGAAACCAGCATATTGTGACTGTTATGTGGAATGAATGTAGGCAACCTAGACCATCATTAGCGTAGTGGAATTAGTGTCAACAAACGACCAGCTCAGAGCACAAAAGACTAGTAAGTGATTAGTAATTGCAGCTGTCAATCATGCATTTAACCCCCCCATAACTGCCTGAAAACATCTTCTACAGTCTGAAAAGTCCACAGAAGTGGGTTGTTTATTTAAATTACAGTATGCTGGAAGGTGATTATGAAATTTTTGCTCAATAATGCCATAAAACTATCAAGCGCTGTAGCTTTAATTAAAAGTATAAGTATTATAACAAACTGTACATTAAAGTATCTAAAGTATTCATTATGTAGAATACCTCCTTCATTGTATTACATTAATATAGAATAATATTCATCACTAACAAATACATGTAAGAGCATTTTAATGTTGTCCACAGTGCAACTTAAGCGACGGGTGAAAAAATGAGTCAGTGATCAGAGTAAAAAGGCAGTTTTAGATCTTCAGGTGAACACCAAAACAACCACACCAAGATCTGCGAACTGTGGAGCTGTTTGCTTTCATGGGAACGTGATCTGACCCAAATACAGGGCATTTGGACTAAACATCTCCTGTACCCAGGTGCATTTGCAGATGGGCATGTCTATGAACAAAATCAACAGCTGCTGAAACCAAGCTGGAAAATGAATCCAGGTCTGATCTGGACTAAGAGGAAACCAACTCATTTAGTGATTTGGTCCGTAGCAAACAAAAAACAGGATCCTTATAGCTGAAAAATTCATGAGTGAAACAGATGTAAGATGTTGTCCAAAATGTTAATAAATCACATAACCTGAATTTTGGAAGGCACCATTTGAGCTCAGTGTGTGGGAATGATCGCGGGGACAAATGCTGTCCCACAGACTAAATGAAAGCTACATTTATACACTATATTCCATTGGTTTATAAAAGATATATTACTTCCTGCCAACTTTGGGTTGCATAAAATCAAGTAGGTGCATTATCCTGAGGATTACAACTACAAACAGACACCCCTGCTGATTTCCCACTAGCCAAGAAAATCAGTTGTGCTTATTGGAACACAAAAAAAGCAGAAGATGTGAACCATCGAGAATGAAACCTGAAATATCTGCAGCACTAGAACACCCATTGTGTACTCCCTTCCTATGAGCCCTCCCTTTTACTACTGACCTCAGCTACTTGAACCCACTAACAATCAGCCCAGGCATCAGTCAGTCCATTCCTAATTCACTCTAAAGTTGCATTGCTGCCAAGGCATAGCATGAGATGCCTCCCCCTTTTCATCCGTCTACCTTAAATACCAAACTTCTCTTTTTCTTTCTTTTTTCCCTCTTTCCCTCTTATCTGCATGCAGCACTTCCATAAGGCAAAGGAGAGCTTGTTAAAGACATCAGTGCTGAAGTTTGCTATTCTCAGAGGAGATAATAACAGGGATCAATTTTCACAGATCGCCTTCACAGCTTTCACCAAGTTCACTGTGTGTAGCCACGAAAACGCACACACACACACACACACACACACACACAAAGACACACACAAAGACACACAGACAGAAGGGATTGCAAAATCACATTGGGACAACATCCAAAAAACAATTTATCAGTCAGTTTCTGTCTAAAAGCTTGTGATAGTACCTACAGGCTACATGTAGAATAGATCAGGAGAAGCAAAGGAGAATGCGAACTGGAATGAAATATTTTGTGAGTCTGTCGGGGTGGTGCTTGCAAGTACACGCACATGCTGTGAATCCAGAATCTTGTAGGTTTTTGAGTGGAAAAGGATTTTATTGACAGAACTAGAAGGGCGCTTGGGGAGTGGAGACCTCCACCAAGGCCAACAGTCCACTCTCTCATACCATAAACAAACCACAAATGATGGCCTATGTTCTCCTTTTCGTCACTGAGTGCCACTGGTTAGTCTGACTGACTGTTAGATGTGCTGCATGTATGTAGATGTACTGATGTTGATTTATTTTAACTCCTAGTAATTGAGGGACCTGCATGCACAGATTATGACATGCATCTGTTTTGATATGTATTATTCTATGTTAGCCTGGGGCTCTCTAGGGTTAAAAGAAAAAGTGAAAAACAATTCTACATCTGCCCCTTTCCATGGATCTGTTCCACATTTCAGGGGTTTGTACTTGGCCCATGCTCTACTCTTCCACCAAGTTTCACAAAAACCGGTGCAGAAGTTTTTGCGTAATCCAGCTGTATGTGTTCATTCTTTTAGTGTGGCGAGACAAGGGACATAAATTCTTCCTGTTGTCCTATAATAATAAAAGGTTTTAGAGCAGTTTGGCCTGACACAGGCTAGCTTATGTCGATTGCCACACCTATCAATGTCCAGCTGATGCTCGACTCTTCTGCTTCTGTTTCTGTTGATTCATTCCAAGCCATGAGTCACCCGGGGACATCATCTCCCTAAGGGATGACTATCACCAATCAATCCAACAGCTTTCGCAGACAAACAACAGAATGAGCCAGACCAGGCAAGGTGTGCTGTGCTGTGCTGTTGTAATCGCCAATTCAATTTCCCATCTCTGTCTCGACTTACAGCCCTCCCCTTTCTTATTTCTATTTTTATCGACAGGTGACCTGTAATTAGTTGGAGAGAAGGAAGATAGGAGAGCAAATGGAAAAGGAGCAGAGAGAAAGAGGATGAGAGAGAGAGCAGGACCTGGCAGATTCCACATGAACCATGGGAGCCCCTCACTGTGCCGGCTTTTGATCTGAAAAGAATAAAGGGGATTTTGCTTAAAGACGACCAACAGGATTTTGACATCATTTCAGTTTTTTTGCCCTATAGTGGGGTCCTCCCTTTGTCTGAGTAGAAGTAGTTATGAAAACATTCTGAACATAAAAATAAGTCTTTTTTATCCCTTTCTCCCTTAAAACTCTGCCACTTATTATCAAGTAACCACCCACTGCCATGGAGAAGACGTACTCACTGACTGCCCACTATGATGAATTCCAGGAAGTGAAATACGGTGGTCGCTACAGCAGTGACATCCTCAGCAACGGCATGACCCTTCACTTGGGGGGGAGCCTGGATCGTCACGTGGGTCGAGGCCGGGGAGGCACCTGGTCCAACAGTCGAAACAGAGATCTAAGCAGCACCAGCAGCAGCGGTGGGCTTCCACGATGGAGCCGGAGAGAGATCTGCCTCCTCTCTGCACTGGTGTTTGCGGCCGGTATGTGTGTTATCCTGGGCAGCATGTTGGCACTCAAGTACATTTCCCTTGATGCTCAACAGGACCCACAGTGCAGACAGGACTGCCAACGTAAACGTTCCCTTCTGCGAGCTGCACGCTTCGTTCAGGCTAATATTGACACATCCAACTCGCCGTGCGACGACTTCTACTCCTTTGCTTGTGGCGGCTGGATGAAGCGTAACGCCATCCCTGAGGATAAGCTTAGTTATGGCATTATCACCGCAATAGGTGAGCACAATGAGGAGAAACTACAGCGCCTCCTGCTGGAGCCAATACGGAGGCGCGGGCCCAACTCAGCAGAGCGGAAAGTCAAGGAGTTTTATCGATCCTGCGTCAACATCCAGGAGATAGACAAGCTGGGCTCCGACCCCATGAAGGAGGTGATAGACAGCTGTGGGGGGTGGGACCTGGTGGGGGCTCCTCCTTCTCCTGCCGGATGGAAGAGAGAGGACGCTCCTCAGAGGATGGACATCAATGAGCTGCTGTACAGAACTCAGGGAGTGTACAGCACAGCTGTGTTCTTCTCCCTCACTGTCAACGTGGATGACAAAAACTCATCCAGGAATGCCATCAGGGTAAGAAAAAGAGTTGTGGTGGAACTGAGAGTAAATTTGTGGATGTATGATGTGTGTATTCAAAAGGAACGTGAATTTTCTCATTTCCATCTGCAGTCCCCTGGCAGGTCAAAATACAAATTTCCAACCAGCGTCGGAAGACTACAAAGCAAACAAGACAAAACACATAAAGCAAATTACAGAGTAATACATAAAACATACACACATGTTATGAGCACCATAAGCATGACTATTTCAATAACAATCAGCGAAAATTTAATGCAGACTTAAAAAGAACATATGGTGATAGAAGTTTTCAGAAGATTTCTCAGTTTAACTTGAAAGCTACTGAGCTGCAGCTGTATATATGATCTGGTGAGGTATTCTACTGATTATGGCTTTCAGAGAGAAAGCTGACTGTCCAGAGGCAAAGTGCTGTAAGGGTAAAGTGCAGTCTTTTATGGAAGATAGTCTTGTGGATTTTATACAACTTTTAGGTGCATTTTAAGCTTTTGACTGTAAGGTAAAACTTTCTTAAGGTAATAGGCATCACTTAGGTGTGCTCTATACAATGACACCTGAGAAAGTCCCATTAGCTGAAGAACACTGGGAGATATGGCCCAAAGCTCCAGAAAAGTTAGTAAGTGAACCTTCAAATTTGAACATTTCATCACAGAGTAAAAGAAATATCTCTTCAAGTTCACAGACTGGTACATCTGCAGTTTAACAAATGAGTAATAATCGATAGGTTATTTTCTGTGAGCAGGTGTAGAAAGACGGTGAAGATGCTGTGGAAACTGGAAGACTCTCTGGATGCATTACACAGGAAACATTTATTGGGACGAACTCGTGAGAACAGATTGCTCAACACAGGAGATTGAATAATCTAGTTGTAAAGACACCTTATATACTCTAAATTCAGAAATGGAGGATGGAGTGATTGTGTCGCTCCAATATTGGCTGAATAAGGTAAATATACATTTAACCTAGTTAACCAGGCCAAATCTGAGGCAAGCGTAGTAATGACGTACGCATGCACAATCTAACAAAGATACAAGAGAAGACTCTGTGGACAACAGTCCGCAGACCTTGGGCTACAGACATGTTGTCTGCAGATCTTCAGAGGATCACAGATTACAAGGCACTGTGTGCAGAGAACAGGACATGATGACCTGTACTCTGACCTACAGCTAAAAAATGGCTCAGACTTAGCTTAGGCTTAAAATAGGATTTTACAATAATTTTGTGAAAAAAAATGTAAAAAAATTCAAGTATGTAACATTAGTGGAAGAATGTCTGCCGTTTATAAAACATATCAGTCCAACAATCTGTATGATGAATCTGTTTTGAGTGTTAAAGTGATAAACATATATGACGTACACCGTCAGAAAACGTCTGTGTTTTTGACTTGTGTGCGTTTGTGTCTGTACAGATTGATCAGGAGGGACTCACACTGCCTGAAAGAAGCCTTTACCTGGGACAGGATGAGGACAGTGTAAAGGTAAACATGCTTCTTGCTCTCCTTCTATACTCCCTCTTTTCTCCTTTCATGTATTCCTCATACCTCACAGTTGGTGCTAGACTAGATTAGCCGGAGGGATGGTCTGCTGTGATTGGTTGTTATGTTTATAGGCAATGGCATGAACGCTTGGCTGTGAGTGGATCTTAGTCAGATATGTCTAACAATGTGAATTAATCAGACATTTTTGGGATAATCAGTCATTTTTCATGTAAAAAAAAAAACCAAAAAAAAAACTCATGGTTCCAGCTTTTTAAATGTGTGAATTTACTGTTTCCTAATCTTGTAATTTTGATAATTTAGATGTTGGTAGAACAAATCAGCATTGTGATGGTGTGACTTTGAGCGCTGAGGTTATTCTCTGAATTTGTACAAATCATTCCTTTTAGGTTTGTAACCCATTCGTGCTTTCAATCAGGGCTGTGAAAATCACAATTCAGAGGTTTTTGAAACTGCAGCAAAGCAATTGACAAAAGTTCACCAAGTCCACAATTGACCTGTGTGTTTGTTGTATGAGCATCAGAGTTACTCTAGTTTTGATTCGATTTTGTTTTCCCCCGGCATATAATGCAGGATATATCAATAAGTGTGTTTGTTTATCTGTCCGTCCGTCCATCCATCTGTCCATCATCAATTTGTTTCTAGAGCACAACTGGAAAACCATTCAATAGTTTTTTTCCACCAAACTTACGTGTTTGGAGTGGTGCCTTTTGCTCTTTAGCAACCTGGAAACCAGGATAAACACAAATGCATTCTGTTGAATAACTCTTGAACCATACGTCTGTTTTATTTTTTTTTTTTATCTAGATCAGCAAACTTAGTGTCAAATGATTCTCTGGAACATTTTAGTCCATAGCTGTCAAGCACATTTTTGATTTTGTCCTTTGTTTGAGAGTTATCTGACTGCAGTGTTTGATCACCTACTGTCATTTTAGATAAAACACAACCTCCAAGATGACCTCCAAATCACATGAGAGTTTATACTCTTTGTCCGTCTAGCAGTTTGTCATCATTTCGTATCCAGTGCAGAACTAACCATTCGATATTTTTCCAGCAAACTACTTATAAACTACTCGACTCTGCTGTCAATGGGCAAACATTGAAACTAAGCTAACATCAATAACAAGTAACACTTTTTGATTTTGTGGAGGCCAAAGTCTTTCCCTTTGGTTTGTAACTTCAGTTTAGTTAGTCTCATGGGTGCCCAAGTAAATGCTGTTTGAGGAATCGCCTTGATTTATAGAAGCTGAAAAAGGGTATGATTAAGGCCGTGAAAAGGGTAGCTGTGCTGTTTTTAAATAGACATGAGAAG
>JAPQRN010000006.1:5428479-5446880 GCA_037367275.1 Coranthus polyacanthus | reverse complement strand
CATTCAATAGTTTTTTTCCACCAAACTTACGTGTTTGGAGTGGTGCCTTTTGCTCTTTAGCAACCTGGAAACCAGGACAAACACAAATGCATTCTGTTGAATAACTCTTGAACCATAGTTATATAGTAGTTATAGTTTTTAGTCTTTAAGTATAATAACCCTGATGGGCATTTAGTTGCCATGCCACCATTCCAAATGCCCAGAGCGACATCAGTTGCCTCCACAGAGAAACAACCAATCACAACAGAGTAGTGCGTCCCCTCTGGCTCCTCCAATCTAGCTCTAACCTCACTACTCTCCTCTCACCTCCTGCTGTACATTTTTCCATGTATGCCCCCCCCCCCCCCATTCTTCCTTACTACTTTAGCCGCTACCTAACCTCTTGCCCTATTTCTCCTCCTTCCTCCCTCCTCCTCCATCTGTACTATCGACTCTCTCCCCTTTCCATCAATCCACCTGTTTTCCTCTGTCCCCTGCTGTGCTTTTGTTATCCTGTCCACTTAGCCACATGTCACACCGTCATCAACCATTACAGATGATGTCGCATCGCCTCCTGTCGATTAGTGTTGATGTCACTGTGCTTTGCAGATCTTGGCGGCGTACAAGGCCCTGATGGAGCGTTTGCTGAGCATGCTGGGAGCTCACAACGCCACACAGAAGTCCAAGGAGATTATACAGCTGGAGACCCATCTGGCCAATGTGAGTTGATTGCACGTGCGCGTGTGAGCGCTCATGTGTGTGTGTGTTCACTGTTGAGCAAAATCTCCTCTTTCCAGATCACTGTGTCAGAATATGATGACCAAAGAAAGGACATCAGCACCATGTATAACCGCATCACCCTCAGGCAGTTACAGCGCATCGCACCCAGTGTGAGTACTACGCACACGCGCACACGCACGCGCACACACACACACACACACACCCACACATGAACGTACCATTTATTTGCAAGTATATGTGTATGCACATGCTTTTTGGGTAAAAGCAGACGTGATGGATTAAGATTTGAACTCCAACTGAGCATTTTAAGTAGTGTGGCGAATGTGTGAGTGCACCAGGGGAGAATGTGTGTGTGTTTGGGAAAGGAGTGAGCGGTGAAACATTACACACACACACACACACATACATATGTACACAGGCCTAAGTGACTCACAAAAGCTGTCCGCCCTGCAGGGGTAGACGGGGAGATTGAGGGACGGAATGAAAGAAGTAGGTAGAGAGAAAAGGAGAAAATGAGGAGACACTGGGGGGTGTTGGAAATGATGGAGGGAGGGGAGACGAGACAGGAAAGACACTGACGATTACTGAGAGGAAGAGGAGGAGGAGGCTTTCCTCTGAAGTAGCAAAACACAGCATCCTCAAGATGTTTCATGTTCGTGAGGGAAGAAGAATGGAGGGAAGGAGAAGCAACCCAAACTGGACATAAAAAAAATACAGAAAAGAGTCTGAACATTTGAATAAAAGGGTTGACAGATATTCTGACAGAAAAAAAAAGAACATAGAAAGAAGCAGATTAGAGGAGGAAGTTTTAACAGGAAGTAGGCAGAATGCTGCTAAACGCTTTCTTCAAGTTATTTGTTTTGACCAAATACAATCAAAATTTGAATTCAGTGAGAAAATCTACTGAAGTTACACAGTCCTGATTTGCAATTAATTAAAAAAACAAAAACTTAGTAAATATGGATCATTTGTGATGATTTCCTATAAAGCAACCAGTCTAGAGCCTTTAAACGAAGCAGTGTCTACTCATAGTGGGTTTCCTGCATGAATGTTTCATTTGTCATATATGTTTGTTCTTGCGTAAAGCAGTTAGAGGAAAATAAGAAAACCCTATGTGGGATTCATGAAAACGTGCACTGACAGCCAAGTCTGTTCTTAACCTGTATGCTGATGAATTGCATTTGATCTGAAATTGGATGACTATGCCAGGCAATTTGCAATTAGCAAAAAGTAACGCCCCATTAAACCTGTATAAGGGCAGCAGACTTAAGCAAACCACAAACCAACAGGCTGCTGCAATTTGACAGGTAACATTAAATTCTGAGAAAAGAAGGAAATAAAGGAAAGGAAAATGCAAACCTGAAGGGCAACTTCTGTTGAGATGGAAACATTACTTAGTGAAGTTTTATTAAGAAATCAAAATCTTACGAATGTGAGCAGTGGGGTCAGAAAAGCGCAAAGCATGACAAGAGATCACCCGTGCAATTAATGCCATTTATGCAGAAGAAAGAGCTCTTTGTGAATTTTTTTTTTTTAAATCTAAAAATGGATGCCAAGAAATGACTGCTGCCGGGCAGACATAACTTCAGTATATCAGTTTCTTGTTATGGGCCACCTCCTGCTGGGTCTGACGGTCGGTAAGTAGTGTCATAAGCCATGGTTGTAGTGGATAACCAAGATCATCTAAATTGAAAGTTCTCTAGTCGTAGTTTTTACGTAACATCACGTACTTATATGAACGTCCACCTGGAGGCAAAACAAGGCCTTCTTCCACTGTCCGTCAGTGGTTTTTTCCAGGTATATTTAGCTAAAATGCCAGATGGTTGCTGTCGAATCAGATGCAGTAACTGATCATCTGAGATGGGGTAATGCTTCTACAGAATCCCATCTGAGAAAGAAAGCTCAGACACATAAATATTTATTTATACTTCTCCTAACGCTACCATACAAGTGCATACAAATCACACCAGTCCCTCGTCCACAGCAGATTGTCAATGGAGACTCATTTAAACTGTACAAACTGTACACCTGGCATTGGAAAAATGTTTAGATCAGCTTTATCTCATAAGATATTGTGTTAACCTAACCAGAATACTTCTGCTGTCATTAACAAGCAGTCGTTAAAACAAGATAATAATAAAAAAACATTAGCTAATCAGCCTCACCTTTGACAGTGAATTCCTTGTCAAACAGCAGCAGCAGAAATAATGCATCTACATGTAAAATACATATGACTGTCTGTACTTTGTGCACTATGATCCTGCAGTATTAGAGGAGGGATTCTCCACAGATATAACCTACTGTGTGGAAACGTCCATAAGTGAAGCTCTGGCAGGGACTTTTCTGTTTTTAGTGACTGGAATACTGTAGTGAGAGCTGTATATGGAACACAGATGTCCGAAACTCCTCGCATATCTTTTGAGAGATGATCCTGAAACAGATGTTAAATTGACAGGGCTAAGTGTCCTGTGTTGACCTTCATGCACGATCGGTGCTTTTGCCCTCCAGGGTTCCGTGCGGTCACATGACTGAAAACCATGTATAGAGGGAAGGGAACAGATTTGGAGGTGATGCCTTCATTATGAATGCACATGAATGGAGCGAAGCTTGCGAGCTAGTTCGGGCAGTCAGCTCGAACTGCTCTGCTCCATACTCCGGTGATATGCCTCTCTCTTCACACACTATCTAACAAATGCACACACCAATTTGGCGCCCCATTTAAACTGCAAGAATTTCCCAGCTGTCAATCTGACATGTCAGTGCTGCTGCCCTGCATCACTGCCAGCATTTTCAAGCCCCCTCCACCACCTGTAGGCTCCGAGGGAGAAGATATTTATTCATCACTCACCCAATATCTATATGTAAACATGCCTGTGGGGAGCTCGAAGCCTAGACACCAAACTCTAGGTATATTCTGCTAGTGCAATAAAATATTTCAAATGTCTAAAGTACGGTCAGTTGCACCAATAGTAGTGGGCAATGGCTAAAAAACAAAAGAAGACAAATATTTAAAATGATCAAATGAACAAATAATTGTAGAACATTGTTATAATATAAGTAATTGCTTTTTTATCATCTTACCTGAGAGCAAGCGGGGGGTAGGTGACGAATGCTGCAAACCGCTCACTCACATAATTTCAGATCAAATCTGTGCACATTTTATGCATGAGGCCTATGATCTGTCACAGGTTCTGCTGTGAGCATTTCAACCGAGGGTAAAACTGTTTCATTAACATTTTTTGGAGCCTAAACAGATGTAACCGGAAAAGTCTTTAAATAAGCCATAGGGTTCTCCCTGCCTCATGCTTTAACTACTAGTGTGAATACGGCCCCTAATTACCAACAATGAAAATAAGACTATTATAGTACATTTAAACTCTACCCCGTACTTCTGCATCAATACATACATTATCCATCTAATAAACAGAAACTAAAAATCCCTTTGTCACTACACAAAACACGACGGAATGTGAAGGTTTGCTGGTTAATCAGTTCATTCCAAATAACCATAAAAGCTTGTAATCAGTTATAAAAAGACGGAAGGTCGGTTCATTTTAAATCCTGGTCCTGTGAACGTGTTTTCTGTCCCAGAGGTGTGTGAAGGACATACGTTTTTGGAGAGGTTTAAGTGGGTCAACTGGGTGGGCTCTGCTAAAAAGGGACATGAATATTGTGTGTAATTTTTGTTTGATTGTAGCGGTGTGCCTACTGTAAAATAGCTGCACTTCTCTGGTTACAGACCAGGTCACAAGATTTACACGACTAGATCTAGAACAGACTGAGAAAGTATGCCTGAAGGGGTTGATTCTGAGTTTTGTATGGTGGGCGCATGAATAAGAAGTTCTTACCTCGTATTATTTTCAGTAACATAACTTTTTCTTTTTTTTCGTAGCATGTAGATGTGTAATTGTTGTAAGGGTTTGGATGAGATGGGGAGACTACATGAGACCTTTCTCCCTCTCTTCACAGATGTGTTAAAAGTGCTCACATTATTTACTGAAGGAGAAGCATGTTTATATTTGTGTAAAAAAAAAAAAAAGACTGATAAAAGTAGACGCAGTGACTCAACTTCCTGGCTCAAGTAAATGTGAAAAATTACAGGCTCTGATTTGTGTAAAAGCAAGAAGAAGCCCTTTGAAGGACATTTCTACTGGCCGTTTCTGTACAAAGCTAAATGCATAACGGTGTAATTTGAAGACTATTAAGCAATTCTAACTTCAAATAATATGGAAAGAAATACTGAAAATAATGAACGTTTACTTTGCTCCAAGGTGCAAATCAGTTTTCACTGTCAGCAACAGAACACAAAACATTACAAAAGAATACATTTCTCCACAGTCCAGTCTCCTTTTATTGTTTGTTTAGTCGAATCTTTTATGTAATTTTCATTTTGTTATGTTTGTCATAAGTGATATGCACCGATGGATACACCAGTCATCTTTTCTATGGGTTATTGTCCATTTAGTTTGAAACTGGTTTTGATGTTGGGAAGGCGATGATGCAAAATAAAAATAATTAATCATTTCCCTCAAATGCATCTTCAAACAAATCTTTTGAAAATGTAAGAAAGTACAGCTATTTGTAGTGAGTAAAAGGGAAAAGTTTAAATAAATGCTCAAATGAAGTACAAGATGCCTGAAAACTCTACTTGAGTACAGTAACAACGTATTTGTTCCTCATGACTTCCTCTCTCTCTCCTTACAGTTTCAGTGGAAACGTCTGCTGGACAGAATCTTCAACGGTAACTTCTCAGAGGACGAGGAGATTGTGGTTCTCGCCACAGATTACATACAGAAAGTGTCCAACATCGTCAACAACACTTCGAAAAGGTACCAGTGGAGAGAAGTGGATGCTGGGAGGGGAGGGGCGGGGCCGGGCTGGGGACTGGGTGTGTGGAGGAGGTATAGAAGGACGAGGGCGCTGAGGTGTATGGAAAATCAATGAAATTAGATGCATGCATTTTTGAGCTGGTACTTTTTGAGCGTGAGTAAGCGCTTTTGTTTGAGGTTGTTTTGTGTGTGTGTGTGTGTGTGTGTGTTGCCTCTGGTTTTGGTCTGTCACCACAGTTTGGACTACAATGCAGTGTCACGAGGCGTATGGATTGCTTTTTGACTGCTGCTGTGCATGTATTTGTGTGTGTGTGTGTGTGTGTGTGTTCGAGGTGAGTCACTGTTGGGTGAACTTCCACTTCTCCTGCAGCTGATTATTATTGATCTACACCCACACCTTTCCACCACCTGCAGACCCCGACAGACACACATGGGCATGCACATGTACACACTTTCTTCCCCCTTCTTCTTCTTCTTGACAGACTCCAGGGGAGGCCTTAGGGAGTTGATATGCGTCAGGATGTATGTTACAGCCACTGACAGCTCGCCAATAGTCACTGTGCTATACACAACAGCACTCAGCCCTCATGCATGGCTGACTGGCTGCATGACTGGCGGGTGGATTACTTGCTTGTCATTTATGTCTGAGACTGGATACACGTCAGTCTGGCTAACAGCATAACCTTTCTGGACATTTTGGTAATTTCATGTCTCACCAGTCCACAGTTTTACATGTGTCATCTCACCAAGCTGAACTTTGACAGATTTCGTGCAGGTCAGTGGCTTTAAAGAGGCCACTGGGGATGTTTCGATCAGCTACGTACAAAAGATGTAGTCGATTTTTCAGTGAGAATGCATTATAGCCCGCTTTACCCCCATTCTGGGTCTAACTCCACCCACCGCATGATTCTGAAAAATGCTCCAAAGTCGGAAAGAGGCTGAGAGTGTGGTGATTAGCGGCTGAGTGTGCAGGTGTGGATGTGTGACAGAAGTAGTTGAGGTACATCCGTATGACAGAGAATCACAAAACACTTAAGCAGAACCATATGAGGCTCTGAAAGGTTTAGTTTGAATTTTTGTACCGGTTTTACCACCCAAGAAATGCTCACCTAAAAAAAAAAATAAATCAATATCCGTTTAAGTTTAAGTTTTCGCCCCTTCTTCTTGCCGTCACACAGTCCTTTCCCGTGGGAAACTGAAGCCCTGAAGCCTCTTAAACCTGACAAAAAGAGCAATTCTGCAGCCTGTGTTGTTGTGTCACTGCGATGTTTTAATGCGTTATTTGAGATTCAAACCGACAAACAAATTGACTGATCGATGAAGCTGTTTTACGAGGCAAAATCACTGCCTCGTGTGAGTCCAGTGGCTCAGAATAGAGGAATAAAACAGCTTCGGTTTGACCCGTTGGAAAATGAATGAGATTTGGCAGAGTCTCACTGACAGACAGGTGGATTGAACGCCTCTGATTAGAGGCGGTAACACTGATTTTTTTATATACAAATTTCACGAGGTAGAGTCGTACTCTCCATTAGCACTAATGTACGACTATGCCATCATCGAGGTGGGAAGGCTCAACAACATTTTCAAACAGGAAGTGGTGAGTTGAGCCGTTTTCACCTATAAAATGCAGTTTTTTACATATTTGTCGATTTTTATGTATATTATCACCAGCATTGGTGTGTTTCATCACAACTGGGTCATATGATTGTGTTCACACGTACAAAAACAATAGAGAGATCGGCTTATTTATCAGAGCCATTGTATCGGTATGGGACCAATATCTGATATCAGTGTCAGATCGGTGCATCCCTGCTTTTAACAAGTTAATTAGCTGTGGTTATACGGACAATGTATCTTGAGTTTGATTGAAGTCATTCCGATAGAGATTCCAACTTATTTGTTTACATGGATGCTAAATAAGATGATCCAATAATTATGTGTTTACATGCTACAAAGCATTCAATCAGCATATTTTTGATACGCGCAAAGTGGATCTAATCTGACAGAAATATAAGAGCGGAAGAAGTTTTTTTTTATCTTTTCTGGCTTCTTTCATCTTTTCAGATACTTGTTAGAACAACTCGTTTTGAGCCTTTCAACCATCAAGGCATTCTACAATCCTTAAATCTACGAAAGCCTCCAATAAATAAACAGTTGTATCAGCCACAGACCAGTTGGGTTTTGCCACCGCCAATTGTTTCTATCCCTCCCTGAAACTCATCACGTCACCTGTTTCCTCCACGTTGAGCAAACAAAGAAATGCACAGAAAGAACCTGTTCATCCCAGCCAGAGAAACAGTCAGATTAAAGATTTAGTTATCAGGCGCTAATATTTTATGAACAGATCATCCAGAGGTTTACACCACACCCCTCTCTTCTGATCAGGTCGGATTGGGTGGTTAAAACAGGAATTTTTATTCCTATTTGAGCTATTATTCAAATCATTAATCGGGTAGGGTCTCACATCACATCATTTATTTATTTATTTTTAGTACCTAGATAAATATACAAAAGCCTTTTGGCAATGTGAGCACTTTCATCACAACCCCCGCTGCCCCCTGTCACAATGCAGCCTGCTCTAAAAGAGTCAAAACAATCTCCTTTTATGCCGCTATGGAGCAATATCGCAGATTGTCCACAAAATTTCATCCATGCAGCACTGTTTAGACCACTTCTTTTCCAGGTACTAAGCATGGACTAGCTGCTCGTTACCCCCCAGCTCTCAACTTATTATGCAGTAGGTGATGAGAGAGTAAGCCGGCGAATAACAGGTCACCCAGCCTTCATTCAGAAAGCGTCTGTGTTTTAAGTGGACATAAAATTAATGTCCATTTGGATTACTCTGTTCTAAAATAAACTAGTAAACTTAATGAGATGCATATTAATCAGTCAAACAAGTATGAGATTTATGTAATAGTATTAATAAACCCAATGTATTGTAAATGTTCAATAAGAAGGTTTATATTTTTATCTTCAGTAAATCCAGTGTATTGCAAATTCATAAAAACTAGGTTCACTTATGTTTGGCTGACAGATAGACATTACATTAAGTTAATTAAGTTTATCTATTGTTAAAACTAAGAGACAGACCCAAATGTCATCACTTCCTCTCTCTGCAAAGCTCGGGCAGAAGACAAAACATCCACACCACGTCAGCCACAACCCCACAACTTCTGTCTTTCCCCCGCAAAATGACATCATTTCTTACCTCCCTCGTTGAAAAATGCGGCATCTCTGAATATGCGAAGTTCCAAAAAACATAAGATGTCGGCTTGTCTTCAAAAAGTTAATTCTCAGTGTGCGAGTACAGCTTCAGGTTTCCACGTCACTTGTAAGGGTTAGATAGTAGATCACGATTGGCACTAAAATATTTGTGAAGTCACAAATCTTGCTTATGGGGCTGATGCTGAAACTCATTTTAGGTGAGCACGGGGAAAAGAAGAAAACTCCTTGAACAGGTGAATAAATGTGACACCCTGACTGAAACAGATAAGGCTTCTGCACAAAGAACGGGACTGTAAGAATTGGTTCATTCTCTTCTCCATTTATATTCTTACAGGATGTAAATAAGCCTAATTTCTCACTTTTCTTCTTCTGTTCTACAAACTTTTCCAGCGTCTTTTGCAGTAATCGAGCTCATTTCCCGTCAGTGAAAACATGTACATATCAAATCTGCCACAGTCTCTACTGTTCTCCTGGTTTTTTGGAGAGCGCTCTGTGCTTCTCATCTCTTTTATCTGGCCTCCTATTGATATGTTACCGTGGAGTGATTTAGTTTTTAATCACAACGCATGAACATATCGAATTAGGGTCATATAATCTATAATCCCCTTTGTACAAGTACAGGTTTCACGCCACTGCCACATTAGCGACTTCTCCTCAGGTTGCAGAAGGTAGTGTTGGTTCTCTGTCTCCTCTCTTGTTGTTTACCAATCTTCTCTTTGAGCTGCTTGTCCATCCATCCCCCCCGATGGCTTTAATAATAGATCCTACACAACAATTCAATCATCAGCTCGCTCCCTGCCTTTTGTTCCCATCTTTTCTCCACCTGTGCCTATCTGACATCCTGTCTTCTCTCCCTTTTATCACTCGCTCGCTCAGTCGGTTATAAAGTCTGGCTGATATGAGCTTCAGCGTGGAGCCATGCTCTAAAATCGTAAATGTACTTCTCTCTTCTAAGCTGTACATGTAGTGCAACTTATTTTTTAATCACTTATTGGTATGTAGGGATGTGCGCCACCATCAGTGAGGCGGATGCGGTGCGCATCTCCTAGCGTCGCCAACGATCCGATACATTTCAAATGCGATGCGGTACGATTTCACATGATTCAACACAAAGTGATTCGATGCGATGCAGTGAAGAAAGAATATGATGCTGTGCTTCAAAGGATAATTTAATTTGATTTCTCTGGTCCCTCTTCAGAAATCAGCAAATAATAAAAAGCATACTTTTTCTCTGCAGCTCAGCGTCTCATTTATGCTTTTTCTTTTTGACTTCTAAAAAACAACTGCCCTTTCACAAACTTTTTCCACAAAAACGTCATCGGAAAAAAGATCAAATAACCTTAAACCTCACGTTAAACCACTTCTTTTCCCCGTTCTGTCTCCAGTTACATGGTTATAAGACACTTCAGCCTCGGTAGCAGATTAAAGCTTTGTTTACTCGCTTGAGACATGGTCATGAGTCTTGACAAGAACTGTCCGCTGACAGCAGTGGAAATGAGAGACGCATTTGAAAAACTGTTAAGAGAGCAGGGATCAATCTGCTGGTAAATATTAAATTACTGGTCATAAATTATTTCAAAATAATAAAGGGATATTGCTTCTGGTAAGAATAAAAATCAGTTTTACTAATGCAAAGACATTAGAAACAATGCATCTGGATTTTCTGAGTTATAAGTTATATCCAGTGCAAACTTCTTGAACTTGATATGAATCTGTAAATCTTACATCCCTAGTGTAAGTTGAGTGTAAGGATGCAAAGAAAGTAGCACTTATCAGAGCGTGTCCCTAATGACTAACTGGTATGCCACAAGATAAAAGTTTAAAACACTGATTTACGCAGTCCTGCCCAAGCCAAGAGTTTACTTCTGCAGTTTGTAAAATGAAATAAAAGGCAAGTATGAAGGAGCTTAAAGTAACCTCTTATCTGGCCTAAAATATATGTAAAACCCATTTCTGCAAGAAAAAGGGAAAAAAAAAAAGTTAGGAAAAGTTAGGAATGATAAAATAACAGTTGTTTCAGACTTTAAATTTGAATTACAAAGTCAAAGTCAAAATCTAGACTTCATAAAGTGTGGAAAACAAATATAGTTTTTTTTAAGACTGGGAGTCAAAATGTTTCAGAACCAATTCTAGTTTTAATTCAAATGTAGGCTTCTATCCAGTCTGGTAAAGTCTGGTATTTTAACAATGGCTTTATGTATTTACTGAACTGGTTTTTACGACGTGCTCTGAGACCATGTATGAAAAAGCACAGTAGTTTCAAACAGCCACGTTGAAGTCATAAAAGACCCAGTCATCATGGAGAAGGGGGGACCTGAGATCATTTAATTACCGAAATAAGAGACAGTTTGAGACAGTCTTTGGTTTGTATTCTTTGTGTTGCACTCACTTGCTCAATTGATTCAAATTGCTGTGTAAAGAACGCAAAAAAATCGAGCTGAGAGAGAAGTTCAAACTCTGGTTCTTCGCTCCCCTGCACCCTGTTCTCATGTCAGGTTGTTGGTTTCTGGAGCTATCCAACCAACGGGCATTCATATACCACTCTTTAGACTTTCCCTCATCCTGACTCCAACTTTTGGACTTGACTTTGTCTTTCTCCCTCATCCTCCCCTGGTCAAGCTCTTTTCTCTTCCAGCACTCTCCTTCTGTCTCTCACTTCTTTTCCTCTACATCTCTCTTTAACTCTCCGTCAACCCCCCCTTTCCTCCATTCTGTCTCGATCTCTCAACAGGTTTACATCCGTCTCCTCCTCTATCACTTCTCAGCCTGCTGTCATCCTCCTACTCACCTGTTCCTCGTCTTTGTTCCCACTCTCCCCTCTTTTAATCTCTCCTCTTTGTTCTCCATCTTCCTCCCACCTCCGGTCCATCTCCAGGTTCTGCCTTCTGGGAAGTTCATTATCTGGGTTTAAACAAAGGTTGTTAACTGCTAAATGGAGAAACAGCTATTCCATTTCTTGGCAGGGGGGGGTTGCTTATTAGCATAGCTTATGAGTACGTGGTTAAAAATGGCCCGCTGCTCACATCAAGGGGCCTGTCTGTTATTCACCCATTACACAGCATGTTGTATACAACAATATAACGATACAAACATAAAGACGCCAGGAAAATGAAGTTCGCCCTCATACTGGGATAGTACCAGGAATGCGAACCTGACTGCGTTGTGTTCCTGCCTCTGTTGGGTGAAAAGTATTAATACAATTCCCAGTAACTCATATTCAAATGAAACACTGTTTTTTAAAAAAGTATCTTTTTAACCCACTTTTATCTCATAAAAGTGACTATTGTGGCCCCACGGGTTGTGCTAACTGTGCTGCTGCCTCCATGGCTGATCAGTGTAGATCTGTGCTATTAGCCATCAGAACCAGTCAGCAGGTGTCTGTGTTTACAACTTAGATGAGAGGTTGAAGCAGACCCTATCCTATCCTTCTGGTCACAAAAATACAAGAAAAAAAAACAAAGTGAGAGTGAGTTCCATGAACAGTAATCAGGTAAACTTGTGTTCTCCCCGCAGCAGGTTTGATTTCAGCAAATGACAGTAACATTAAGTTGATGTGTTGACCTGCAGTGTATCTCTTGGTCTTGTCTGCGTCTTCCAGTTCTGTGTTCTTGACAAAAGTGAGAGTGAGACACGATGGCACAACTCTGGACAAATGCAAAATGGGAAGCATTGGACTAACACTGACTATTTACTGAATATTAAATTTAAATTGTTGATTAACTGGGCAGGTTGGCTAATATGGATATACTTCTTATACTACGTCTTAACTTGATGTTTATTATTTATTGAAAGAAGCATTTTATATGTATAAAATGAAATTTTGAGGGAGCCAGTTTGAATGGGCCCGATGCAGCTGATAAAATTAATAATACTATTTTCTTATGTTTGTCAGTAGAGGAGATGGCGGATCATTAGCCAGTGCAAGCACAGACTGAGTTGACCCACATCCAGCCTCAACCACCGCTACGACCCAGTACTTGTTGTACTCGGTCTGTTTTTACTTGCTCTTAGACTGTAATGCTGAGTAAAAAGGATAGGATTATGTTGAAATTATCCTAACATTGCCACAGCATATGGGGCTTTGGCTTTGATGATCTGACAACAAAAACAATATAAACACTAGAGGAGCACTCAGAGAGTGAAGACCTCCATCCAGGCCAATAGTTTACTCTTCCTCCCCTTCCACAATATCATTAAACCAAAAACAAAGTCATAAGTCTTAGGACCAGGTCCAAGACTTATGACTTTGCGCCCGCTAATTGTGCTGTGAATTACACAGCATTTGAGCCTGCGATCTGCTCCATTTTAAAGATCTAATCACAAAGGATTTTACACTAATGATATGCCGGCGCAAAACGCCCATAAAGTTTTACACCTGAGCTGTCTAAGCTGCAGAGCTGTTTATAGTGTTTCAGGCTTTTCTCCATTCACAGATTGGACTATAATTAAAACTGAGCAAAAATCCTCAGATTGCTTTTCCTTAATTAGCAGAGATGCACACACACACAGCTATCCACAATCACAAACTAACTTTCATGTATTTTGCTTCTTTTGCTTCTCTAACAAAATGTACTGAAATTAAAATAAGCTCCAGACCCACTTGGCCTCCAGATTGTCTGAGTGAAGATTTTGTCCTTGATATCATTACATATTGATTCAATATCATTCACGCCTCACAAACCTTGAAGATTTGAAGAGTAAGAGAGAGGCAAAGAGGGATAGAATGAGTGAGAGGTAATTAACGCTACCTTTCTGCAGACATTACACCACCAGCCTAAATACATGTGGTAATTTGTGCTGGTCTTTTATGAATTAGATGATTGTTGCATGGAAAGGAGACAATTTTCCACCAAATGTATGAATATTCCGTAATTTATATCCATGCAAGTGACAGAGGCGCACCATGACGCTATTTGCTTGGCAGTGCATTTTGCTGTGAATTCCACACTTTGCTTTGTGAATTACATGCTGTATTTTTGTCTCGTTAGCACCGGTTTTAGAGGCGCAAAATCTACTCAATCCTTCTGTGGATCTGTGCCCGTAGTTAAGTTGCTAAGTTAGCCTGAGGGTAAACCGCTCCAGTGTTTAACAAAGTCAAAAACAAGTCCACCCTCCAGCCATTTTTTTTTTATGGAGCTGGGACTCGGCCACCAAGTTTGATGAAAATCAATGTAGTCATTTTTGCACAATCCTCCTGACAGACACAAGTGATCGCATTACCAACTAAAATAATATCATTTCAGCTGAGTGCTCACATTTGACAGTCACCAATAGAAATTTTAATTTTCTTTCCTCTCTTTCCTGTGTAATTTCTTCGATTTTTCTTGATTTTAGAGCGAGACAGGAGTTTGAATGCTTAAACCATCCAACGTAATTGTATAATTGCTAATCCAACAATTTTGCAAAGGGAGAAGTCATGCAAACTTAAAAGTATGAGCCCTCTACATAATTTGAATCAATAACTAATTGAAGAAGTTTAATGTTTTTGTCTCATTTGTTTAATTGGGTTCCCTTTATCCCTATCCCTTTTAGGACTTGCATATTATTGTCATATTCAGAACACATTTAGCAAAAAAAAAGAGAACATGGTAAAGGATTAATAAACATTCAAACACCACTGTACACGTACACACACGTACGCGCACGCACGCACACGCACGCACGCGCACGCACGCGCACACACGCGCACGCACACGCACACGCGCACGCACACGCACACGCGCACACACACACACACACACACACACACACACACACACACACACACACACACACACACACACACACACACACACCTATTGTCTCGCTTCATACAGTTCGAGTCAGGGGTTGTGGCAGAGGTGTTGGCCCGTTGTTTCATTGTCCAGTAGAGCAGATGGAGAGGAGGGTTTGTTTCTCTAAAGGCCACTAATGGACCACAGAAAACCTCTTTTGTGCTTTTTGCACTCTACTGGTTTCTGTCTCTCAGTCACACAAAAAAAATGCACAAATATGCACTTATATTGTTTACAGTCCAGGAGTACACTTCCAGATATAAACCCAGCTGAAGGCTGCTATAGGCTGAAATATAGCAGGTATAATACACTTAGAAGCATTAGGGAAGTTTGAATCCTTGTCAGAGCAGATGGAGACAATAGATCCTCTGTGAGAAGTGGAACAGTGACAGAAAACACATAGACGTCTGCCTATTAGACAGTGGTGTGATTCAGGATGACATGATGGATAAAAAAGAATCTCCTTCTGTTCCTTTTCTGATTTATTTCTCTTGACATGTTGTGTTCTTACTGACCCCTGTTTTCTCTCAGAACCGTCACCATCCTCACTCATTCTTCTCCTTTTCTTCCATCTGTTGCTTCGCTTCTTCGGCTTTTCGTCTCCCTTGCCTTCCGTACATTTCACCCACATTCCTCCCTTTGTTTCCACTGCTTCTTTATTTTATATCTGTTGCTTCTTTCTCTTTCACTCAACTTTTTCCTCAAACTCTTTCATCCATCCATCCCTGCATCTTTCAGCCTCCAGCTTCTTTTCCTTTACTACCCATCATATAATTTCTCTTCCTCCTCCTCTCCTCTGTCTCAGTGGCTTCAGGTTGCTATTGACAACTCGATCCATCCATCGCAGTCCCATTTTCTCTCCGTCCATTTCTCAATCCCTCTGTAAGGAAAACACAATCCCCGTCTTTATAGGTATCTATTGACCAAGTAGTATCTATGTTCTCACACTGACAGCTTCCCATCATACAACTCTACCGACAAAAGCAGCCACACCTCCATGGGCTCTCTATTCATCTACTCATCTGCCATTTATCTTGCTTTCCTTTTTGTGTTCTCCCTTTATAAGTCAGTTTGTGTGCTTGTGTGTGTGCAGTCCCCGTGCACTGCGGTGACTGCAGCCAATCCCATTAGCCAGATGAGCAGGCCTCCAATGAAGGGGAAAGCATAATGACAACACCAGCGTCTCTCTCTCACACACACACACACACTCCTCCCTCTCTCCGTCTGCTCCTTCCCGTCCATCCGTCACTCTCGAGGGTGTGTCCGTGTGACTGCGCGTTATTTCTCTGAGTGTTTAGGCTGTGTAAATTAAATGCGCGTCTCCTGGCTTCGAGCGGGAGTGTGTGTACTTCACGTGCGTTACTTATGTGAAATTTCACATCCAATTTAAAGCACTGTGTGTGTGTGTGTGTGTGTGTGTATGCGTGTGTGCGCGCGGGTCATACACCAAAGTGGAACAGCTGCAGTCGATGGTTCACTTCCAGCTGGGTCTATTGCTTTTAAAAATCTACACTCAAGGTAGCTGTAAAGCATTTCAGATAAAGCTGTTCACCAAATGGTGGATTTCATGGCGCTATAGCTTTCAGCAGTGGAGGTTTGATTCCCAGCAGGGCCTCCAGTGCTGAAAATATATGCAGTCATGCTACTTATAAAAAGGTGCTGTGGATAGAAGTTTCCACAAGAAAGCAGAACTGTGTGTGATTTTCTGTCTCTGTAGTGTTTGCAGTTTGAAGCCTGGAGTGTGTATACTTGGCACATTTTTCTACTTTTATGTACCGTTATGCCATTTGTTTGCTGTATTAACAGTCAAAGTGAAACTTAAATTTCCAGGTTCTGTTGCAGAAGTAAGGAAACCCCAAAATCCTACTCACTTCCATCATTCGAGTTGTTCTGCTTTAAAACGTATTAGTTTTGTTGATGATTCAATATGTAAGTTCTTGATGAGGTCATTAATGAACACCCCCAGAAGCCCGACAGTGTTGTAGGAAGTCGCCATTTTGACAGACTGAAGACGGTGGGATGGAGCGAGAACGTCTCTCTGGATTTGTCCCTTTTCCAAATATGGCTGTAATTGTTTGTAGAAACATTTTGTCAGCAGAGACTGTGTAACATTTCATGAATGTAAGGGGACAAAGAGAGAGAGAGACGCTGTTTATTTTACTAAACAATTTCAAGAAGTCCAATTTATTGCTAATAGAATACATTCAAAGAGCATTTTACTAATCCACCCTCCTGTGTGGAACAAACACCTTCATATTCCTGAGTGCGGGAGCCCACAGTTTTTGCTTGACACCACTGTTTACTGAACGGTATTGTACATCAGTGTGGATGCTCACATCATTATTGTTATAGTTATCAGTCTTGGTGTGGACAGCTCTTTCATTTGTCGTATAATATTGACAGCAAACTCCAGGGAACACTTTTTTTTTCCCCTGAACCATTGAAACATTGATGAGAGTTTGCATTATGTAGCAGAGGCTAGTGGAACATAGACTATCTCGGAAGTGACTTTGACTCTCCAGTTTAATGAGAAATGAAAGACATTTCTTCTTCTAACACCCTGCCTAAATATACAGTTTAACTCTAGTGAAGTCTGGAATAGAGGAGTCCCTCGGTCTCCCATTACCTACAGGGTCATTACCTGCAGTAATGTGTTGATGCAGTGCACAGGGACAGTGTCTTTTCATCTGCCTAACTAGCCCATTAAAATCCATTGGGCTAATGAGCCTTCACTCAGTCCTCCGGTGATTAAGACCTACTGCTTGATCTGTACAGCACTCTCACCGACAGGCCCTCTGCTTTCACTGGGCTCTGCGGCGACTCCTTTATTGCACAAAGTACACAATGGCGCATAACGCGTCTGACCATGTAGAGGAGAGCGCAGTAATTTAACACTTAGGAAGTTTGTAGGAAGAAACTGGTGATACAGAGTAGAAGTGGAAGTCATTTTAGTCCACCCGAAAGTTTCCTTTGCCGTTGAGTTTCTGTGTAGATGGAGATTTGGACTCCGTGCCAAAACAGAAGTACCCAGTAGTTGGGTGTTTACTAGGGCTGCCAAATCTCAGGGCAGCATCATTAAACACAGATCATTGCAAGATAAAATCATGGCAGGCTATAAACATTTACAAATCATGTATTGTCCTAAAATAATTGAATGTAATAAAGAAACTAATGGAAATATGGAGAGCTCAACTTCCTTTGAACCCTGCTCTTTCAGAACTGTCACTAGGTGGTGAAATGAAATGATGGTCAAGTGTATTGATGAAAAATATCAGCAGAAATGTTAAGCATTCACAAAAGCAAAACAAAGTATATAATAAATAAATATGAGTGGCCCTCACATTATACTCAGGATGTTCATATAAATAACGTTCAGTGTAGGTTTAGTACCGATGTCTTGTGTCTCCAGATCTCAATGGTTATTGCGCTACAGCTTCTCCAAGTTCATTGCTTATCCCAGCTGACGTTTGGTAAAGGCGGGGAAGGCGGGGTACACCCTGGACAGGTTGCCAGTTCATCGCAGGGCTGACATATAGAGGAAGACAACCATTCATGCCTACAGGCAATTTAGAGTGACCAATTAACCTATTAAGGCGCATATTCCCAGAATATCCAGAGAGAGTCCACGCAGACACCGGGACAACGTGCAAACTCCGCACGGAAGGGCCCCAGCCGGCCAGTAATGGGTTTGCACCTAGGACCTTGTTGCTGTGAGGTGACATGCTAACCACTGCACCGCCCCATTTGTATGTTGAAAAGCAGTATGTAAAAAAAAACCACTAAAGCAGCTAAGGTTTTCTTTCTCAGACTTTGTTCTGTGCAAGAACATGCATTTACGAAAAATCTGTGGTGA
>JAPQRN010000006.1:5409569-5427004 GCA_037367275.1 Coranthus polyacanthus | reverse complement strand
CCACTAAAGCAGCTAAGGTTTTCTTTCTCAGACTTTGTTCTGTGCAAGAACATGCATTTACGAAAAATCTGTGGTGAAAGATGTAGTCAGACTTACAGGTAAAAGTACTAATGCCTCACTGGAAATACTCCACAAGTAAAAATTCTGCATTCAAAATCGTATTTAGGTAAGAACTTACTTACAAAATTTTAATTTTACTCCTGCATTAATCCGTATGTAGCATTTTACTGCAGTACATGTTTAAGGTTTGAGCTCATTTAACTACTTTATATAACGTTGTGTGGTTTAATCTACAGCAATGCATCATATTCTGTAAGATCATCATGTTTGTAGCATTGCTATCTCTAAATACCACTGTGAAAAATAGCATACTCTGTGGAAGTAAACTTTGAACAAAGTACAAAATTAATTAGCAGCATGACTTAGGTTTTTAACCGTACAGCAGATTGCGAATGATTCCTTTTTACTCAGAGATTACTGCCATTACTTCACCTGAAAGATGCCTCAAGTAAAACGCTCCTCATCTCTCCCACACGAGCGGAGAAACAGTGGAGTTTATCATATAAATGACTTGCATACATGCCACACCACGTCTGGGCACTCCCACAAAGATGACATGCATATAGGGGAAATAGTTTAATAGTTTAACTTGTTTAAGCGTGACCATATTTGTTTCATCTGCAACGAACAGCTGACGACGACGCACACGGGCCAATGAAGCAAATCAGCCACACCTGTAACACATGTTGATTAGATGACAGCGTGATGAGGACACCTGAGCCTCTCATTCATTTATTTACCCTGCATTTCTCTCCCTCTTCATGTCAATTAAATTCACTTCACAAGTGCTTTGTTGGCGGGGGCCTCGGGGCGCTGGTGCCAAGGCGCTTTTGATTTAATATCTGTCATGCATAGGGGAAATAAAAAATTAAAAAAAAAATTGGGGAAAACAACAACAACATGCCTTGAGGTTCATATGGAGCCTCTCAGTAGGGGAGAGGGGGGCATTTGTCCCCGCAGGGCAGATTAGATGTGTGTGCCCAGTGGGGGCACGAGGACACACCAGCGCTCCGTCGTCTGAGGGGGAAGACACAGCTTGAATACATAAATGAATGATCCATTTTCGCTCGACATTTTCCTCACCCCTCTCCGCTGCGAGTCGCTCTGGATTGGAGCACGTTGTTCTTTAACCGTTAGGCCCTCTCGATCTCTCGCTACTTGCTCTCGATCACTGTCTCTCTGTTGTTTTCTCTCTAACTTTCCTGACTTTGAAGGGGCTCAGAGGGCAGATGGGAAAAACAGAACTTTGGGCCAGATGGAGAGAGACTACAGTGAGACACAACACTTTACAAAGCAAGAAGTGTGCTACTGTCTCGCATTTACATTTGTAAATTAAGGGTGTAACCGTTGTAAAACTGAGACCAAAACTATGGTACAAACCTGCTGCCACTGCGGTAGTGCTCTCATTACATTACTAATGTAATACATCTCGTTTATTCATTTACTCTTTAACACTATGTGATGTAAAGCAAGAAATTATTATTCTATTTAAAGTTACTGAGCTGTAAAGCCCACACATGACGCTTGCGACTGGTCTTAAGAGGAGTGTTTATGTGACATTAATTTATAAAGTTCATCTACCTTCATGTGTTTTTTAATGCTCCTGGCATTCTAAATTGTACGTTTGCACTGTAAGTTTGTGTTGGAGTTTGTGGGGTTTTTTTTTCGCTTTAAGCTAATTAAGAAACCGCGGAGATGCGACCGGTGAAAGTTGCTTTCAATACTTTAAAATGAATCTGTTAAAATGTGCGTTTTAACCACTCGCCCCACACTTCTGATCTGCTCTAATATCCTTTGATAAATTCTTACCTGTGTTGCGCACTTCTTATCTGCAACAAGTTTGTGCAGCCCCTTTGTTTGTTTAAAACTATTTGCTCTGTTTAATCTGCGCCACTGACGCTGCGCTCATGCACCGCGCAGTAAATTTATTTCAAATACTATAAATTATTTGGTTGATTACATTTCGTTCGATTGCAGAGTTTAAAATTGTCTAAAAGAGCTTATGTTGGTTTCTTCCACGCTAATTCGTTAAAAACTTTATGGAACAAAATATTTAAGTTAAGATTCTCTAAATAAATTAGGTTAAAATTAGAACTATATTTTGTTGTTATTATTTAGAGTAACTCGCAAAGCAGGATAAGTTATGTTCGTATTAACGAAATTGCTTTAAGACTTGATTTATCTAATTATATAAAGAACCTGAATTATTTATTTCATTAAAATGAAATTGTATTGTTTGAAATTCTGCTCTGTTTGTAACATTCTAATTGTTTGTGATGGTTTTCTTGTAAGGTTATCAACCTACTTACGCCCTGCATTCAGTAATAAAGAAAAGGGAAAAAGGACTTGAGTTGTCCTCTTTTTCGAGTTTGGACAGAAGGCTGAGGCAAAGCTGAATAACTGGACAGATATTCTGCGAAAATCCTTATGTTCAGTCCCGAGTTCTTTATTGCCTCTTCAAACATTAAAACCAACCAGCTCCCAGCACAACAGATTTCAACACAAAGTCACAGAAGCACACAGGCATCTGCGAATTTTCCATATTGATATATTTTATACTAATTTAATACGAGAAATACAAAAAAAACAAACTGAACCGTGGATTAAAGTTCAAGGACTGAGCCAAACCGTGGGGGGTTTCTTTGGGTTAGCACTATTTTGGAAACCTCTTAGTAGTGCTAAAATCCTTGCATAGAGGTTTAATGTAGGACCATGCTGAACAGTACTCATGACCCTACACAGAAATGTAAAAACTGGACTACCTTTTTGCAACTGACATTACCATCTCACTCCTGCCCACTGCTACTTTCACATTACTCTCTCAATCAAAAAACATCGAATTGTTTTGCAAAACTCATATGAGTATAAACGTGATTAAAGATGGCCATGTCACATCTAAGACACCTCCATTGACTCATTCTTGCTATATTTTCTATTCTAGGGTTCTCCATAACTACATGTTGTGGCGCATTGTGGCAGCACTAAGTGAACATCTGTCCACCGCCTTCCGCAGCACCATCCACGAGTTTTCGCGGGAGATTGATGGGACAGAGCAACAGCTGGAACTGGGCAGACTCTGCCTCACGCAAGCCAACAAACACTTCGGTATGGCACTGGGAGCTCTGTTTGTCCAGCAGCACTTCTCCACACAGAGCAAGGCTAAGGTATGAGTCTGGGTGTTCTAATGGATAGATTCAGATGATATTTTGTCGATATTTACTGAAAAGCAAAGTATGTAACATTTTCAACACTATATAGACTCAGTGACAGTGTGTGGTGGTGTATTTACCTGCAGAGACCTTGGCTTCTGCCTGTATTTTCTATCTTCCTCTGGTTTTGCCGTGTTCGGGACGTTTTTGGGCGTCGAACTTTGAGCAGTGTGATGGTACTTCCAGCTCCAGTTACATGGTTCTCTCCTCTTTCTGCTCTTCTCACTTGCTGCACTGCTGTTATTTTGGTGCATTTCTGTTTTCTGAGCGACAAAACTCTGGGCAAAGCACACACAGAAACCTCTCAGCCTGCCATCTGTCTGACAGACCTGTCGGCCAGACACACAGACGCAGGAGGAAGCTTGTGCTTCAGCTGAAGTCTCGCATTGCCAGACCTATGTCCACACTTCGTTAGCACTGTGCCAGTGCTGCAGATAGGTCTGGCACTATCCACCATTGTCCCGGAATAGGGGGGAAAAAAAACACTCTGAGTTGTTCCTGTTCCTTTAAACAAATCACACTTGTCTTGGGACAGGGGTGTGTGGTGGTGCCGTTATAAAATAATTTCAGGGGACCACTTTGACAAACACTGACACGTGGAAAATCGAGCCCCGTCATTAATCTGGCTAAACGCCCGCAAACCAAAACACCGTATCACTCATCAGAAATATGTCGACTTTGTGACATTACTTTTACTCACAAAAATGACAAACATAATTTGATCATCAGTGCCAGAGAGGTAAAACCATCCACCTGCCAGTTTCCACATGCAGTTCACAGCTCCCAGGTGTTATTATTCTGTCACTTGGCAAGAGGGACTTTGGAAACAGTAACAAACAGATATTACGCACAGGACAAGGAAAGGCTGCCATGAATTGCCGTCAGGATTTTCCAGCAGAGTACTTCCAGCGAGCCTGACTACTTCGGCCGTATTGCCTCTAGAACATTCCCATAGTTTTGCAATGGTGTGGGTGCGTTTGTTTGTGTTTTCGAGCATAGCAGCTGTGGAACAACAACAAAACAACGTTTTATTTTTCTATTTTACGGCTTTTTTTCTTGCTACGCTGCTCGCTCTCCCCATTCAGTCTATTGCTTGCTTGACCACCACTCACACACTCTCTCATTCACCGAACAGAGAGGAGCAAAGTTTGTAAACCACAAACCACAATCTGCACCTATTTTATAGTTAAAGTAATTTTTGCCAAATATTTGCTTGTTTCAGCTTCACACTAGTAAAGATTTTCCCACTCTTCTTTTACACAATTGTCTCTCAATTACATTTCTTTTCGTTTTAAGCTGTTGATTGATCACAACCAGCACCCTGAAGACATCATTTAGACTCTCATTTAGGGCTCTTTTGACTAGTTTATGTCATTTTGTAGCCTAACGATAATGAAAATAATAACTCAGTACGCACTCAATCTGGATAGCATTTTGTCGGCATGTGATTCCGCTCATGCAAATAATCTGGCTTCCCGGCGCATGATCATAATACACAAATACTACGTATGGCTCGGGCCCTAATTAAGAGCCCCACTGACAAATTGCCTCATGGACTTAAATATATCAGAGCAAAGGATACAACATTTTGAAATAGTGAACAAATGTTTCATATGATAAAGAGAACCATGCACTAAGCTTCAACTGTCTGAGCTATCATTCCTTATGTCATAGCAGGTGTATCTACTACTTCTGCTTCTACTAGACTAAAACATGTATGTAATGATAAGCAATTTATCTGCAACTTCCACTGAATGCCTAAAAAATATTTGAGGGACAACAGGGAGAAAACCCACAACTGACCTTATTGCTAAAAAAGATCTTAAAATATTTATTCGAGGCATTTCAAATCTTTGAAAATAGACTATGAAATTCATAGCTTTCAAAATTAATGTTGCAGTTTAGACGGGTCACTTTTTACTGCTTTCTTTTGTACTTCATCATTTTCTTTGGCTGCTTCGAGGGAAAAGAGCAGGTGTTTCTTTGACACACATGGGTAGATTATTTTGATTGATACATAAAGTTGGATCTAGACTTTCCAGCCGTCCCAATCATAATCTCGTCTGTCTCCTCTCGCGCACTGCCCCTCTGTTTCTATTTGGTTTTAGGTCAGTAACTACTAATCCCCCAACTCTGCCCTTTGGTAACCTTTGGCCCATCTTTCTTTCACCTTAATCCTCCCCTATATGTATTCTTATCTCAGTCTCATGTCCATTCTGAGACATGGGGATGTGGTTTCCAATGGGATTTCTACCCTCTGTAACCCCATACTTATTCTTAAGCCATTCATCATCCCCCTTTCACCTCTTTTCTTCTTATACTATCACTTTCCATCTCACAAAAGTCTCCTTACAGTGAGCCAGCTTTTTTCTTCTCCTTGCTGCCAAGCAAGTCTGACACAACTGGATAACTTCTAGGCACTAATTACTCTCTGTACTGTACGATAATTGAAATGAGTTCCCAAGTTCCTTAAGATTTTAATACGTTACTAAATGTAAATTTTAATAAAGCTTCAGGCTAGTGGAGCCTTTCTGATTAATACAAAAGGGGCATTTAGGACCAAGACTACAGTCTGCTATGTATTTTTTTCTACAGATGAAGTGGGTGCTACTCCTTTTAGAATCATTCTAAATCAGGTTCCAAAGGGTGCTGTGAGATTGCCCGTGTCCACACTGATCTTTTCCTTTTCCCAGTAGACACCAGTCTGTACTGGGTTGGCGTGCACACAGGCTGTCCTCATTATCAACACAAGAGGTACAGGACTTGAATCCAGTCGCGGTGATTGTAGTTTTGACTGACTCACTGATGCTGCTTACCTCAGCACGAACAGAAACTAATGAGTCTCGGGAGCTGATGCTGACGGGTAGGAGACTTAGAGGGAAGCACAGGCTTTCTTGTTAGCGAATCACCAACATGAGGGAGCTGACGGCCACAACACACACTGATGTTTTTGAGGGGTAGTAGCCCTCTTTTTGTTAGCAGATTTCCTTAAATGCAACTCAAAGTCTCAACAGCACATGTTCCAACAAAATGAAATCATTTTGTGTGGCCAACAGAAACCACACTGCAGTATTAGTTTTTAAGTATACGGTAAAACTGAAGAAATGTGTATCCGCCTAGATACATTTTCTGGAGCATAAAAACTTATAAAAAAGTATATAGATAGAATAAAAACCCACCTCCTGTAAAGCATCTAATCCACCAGAAATATTACAATATAATATATAGAGGTGTATATATCTATGTAGCCTGTATAAATAAACTTTTCCAGTGGGTTTTTTTTCTAATTTGGTCAATGTTTGGCTTCGTTCTTGTTTTGACAACTTTTTGCTTGGAGCCTTTTGACCATTTATCCATCAAAGCACTCAAAGGATATATTCATTTAACCAGAGAGAAACGATTAGATTAAGCATTTCCACGGCTATTAGTTGCTAATATTTTCCTATTGAATGGATTATCCAAGGTTTACACCACCCTTCTTGACCCATCTGAAACTCTTCCAGGTTATAGCAGCCAGCTGGTGTGATTCCACAAAGCGTTTTTACTCTAATTGTGCTATTATTCCAATTATTAGTAGAATGTTAGTGTCCAGTTAAACAGAGCTACTGATCTACTGATGTGTATTTAGTCCATGCTGGGCCATTTCACACAACAGATAAATGTTACGACAAAAGCAATCCTGTGTGATCCCCATCATGCTCAAACCACACCTTGTGTCGCAGTCACATGCTAAAAGTCAGAGACGGTTGAGTGCTTTGATTTGTGGTACAAAGGATTTAATTTAAAAAATTTTATCAGCACTAGTCTGTAGTGGTAGTTAAATAATGGATTTTTAATATTGGCGCTGGTGAGAGATGAAAAAAAAAAAAAAAAGTCTACTGCCAGAGAAATCTAAATTCTTCTGTTTCAGTCATGCCAATACAAAAATATCTGCTATAGTTTAGGGATGATACAAATATGAATAGAGTGTGGCCCAGCGACTTAAAACTTTTTGTCATATCAATTCCCTCCAGGTACAGGAGCTGGTGGAGGACATAAAGCACTCCCTGGACTTCCGTCTAGAGCATCTGGACTGGATGGACAATACCACCAAGAAGGCTGCCAGAGCAAAGGTTCAGAGCTTACTCCGCCTCTGCATCGCGCACACATACGACTCTGCCAGATCCGATTAGTATTTGAAAAGGATTTAATTATTTTTTTTGCCATTCTTTTCTTTCTGGGGGTTTGACTGATTGCTCGGTTAGATGGAAGTGTGTGATAGAATACATCAAGGGCTTGACATTGAGAAGTGAGGATCGCCTAATCCGGATCTCTCTGCGGCGCTGATTTAGGGTCTGCACTGCAAGATATCCCTTCTAATACTTTTACAATCTGAAGTTATAATCCTTTTAGAGGGCCATGCTGAATATAAAGAGCTTCCCTGTAATCCTATTACATTGCCTGATTAGTTGATGCGTGTGTGTGTGTGTGTGTGATGTTTTTGGATGGTTGTGTGAACTGGTCCGCAAGCTGAGTGCACATGAATGTGTGTGGACAGTTATTAGTTACTGCCAGTGAATTTCTCTGCATCATCCTCCTCCTTCTCCTCCTCTCTCCCAGCTGAAGCACATGATGGTGATGACAGGATATCCAGACTTCCTGCTCAAACCTGAGCTCATAGATCAAGAATATGGGGTGAGTCATGAGCCTCCTATTTTACTCAGCACTGCCCAGTCCTCCTCAACACACACACACACACACACACACACACACAAATCCTATTTCCCAGCAACCCTCTCTTTCTGTCTCTAGAGTGATTTTCCATCAGACATTACCATGCATCCTTGGAGATTGTATTCAGATAGAGCAAAAATACATCACGCAAAGGTGAAACTGAACCAACACACTGATGAGACAGAGTAAATAACTAATGTAATAGTTGATGTTCCTGCATAACCAGAGGTATATTTTATATTTTGTTTATTTTTGAGGGACTTTGTTTAAATGCGGATGAAAAGAACTGTAAACCAAGTGTGTCATGAAAGTGAGGCTCACAGTAGGAGCTGTGATACAAAGGAGAAGCTTCTCGTTTTCGTGATCCCATCACAGACGTTGTGTGTCTTTGATAACTTCTTTAGTTGTTCGATGCATCCACAGCACATCCGCATAAGACGTTGCGTCTGTCGGTCGGACCCTGTTACATTTAAGTGCTTGGGTATGGTTGTTGAAAGAGTGACTACCTATATAGTCTTTGCTTATATTCGGTCATAGTATGTCATATAACTGTCATAGTTTGGATTATCTTTGGAGTGTGTGAGTTATAGGAAGCTTCTTAAAAGTCACAGTTTACAACCAGCCTGATTTTATAGAGAAACTATTTTATTGATGTTGGCAAGAATTAGGAGTGGAGAGTAACTAAATACATTTACTGAAGTACTTTACTACAGCATTTACCTCTTTACAAACTACCAAACAGTATAGCAAGTAAATATACAGTATGTAGTAGCCTATTGTATTCAAGAGCTGCTTACACGGTAATGAAACAACTTCTTCTTTAAAAAGGGGCTAAGACATTTAATCAGGATTGACACTTGTGTCAAAATGTACGCTGATAAAACCTGTCTATTTCCTCTAAGTATTTTTGAATACTACCTTTTTACAGTTTTATATCACTACCTTTACTGGCTAGGATGAGTTAAAATATTACCACAAAAAATAACTGACTGCTGATAACAGCATATAATAAATAAATACACAACAAGTGTATATTGCTTCTGTGCAGCAGCATAAAAATTGATGTGGATGTGAACTACTTAATTTCAATTCAACTCAGGTCTTTATTGTCCCTTTTGCAGCAACAGGCAAAGAGACAATGGACATAACATTAAGACATCATACACAAATAGAAACAATGATCCACTATATGCATGTGCATGCTACATACTATGCACTGATCTTTCTTCCTAATTTTACTCATATGTATGTAATTGGTACTAACAACAAATAGACAAACTGTTTTCCTGTAGGATGTTTTTTGCCCATCTGCTAACAGTTACAATTAGTGCCTTATCACATGTGTGTTTTTGTCACAAGTTGGCAGAAGAACATCTGGCTCTGTGAGACTAAAAAGGAAAGTTAACATAAAAGATTAGCCACTTACTGTCGGTTTATGAATGGACACAGTACTAAAGCAAGTTAAACTTCATTGTTTTGGCAAGAAAACGAAACAGTGGATTTTGTCAAATATTTGGCCTCATGCAGGAAGCAATTTATGAACAAATGTCTTATTTTTGTTCATATCTATGATTTTGTCTTATTTTGTTAGTACCCATTGATTTCTGGGATTCACCAGTCATTTTCACAGGCTACAAAATATTTGTCCAAAGAAGTACTATTATCCATTGATCCCAGATATGGCTATGAAAGCTCTCGGGTGATATTGCGTATGTGTGTCAGGGGATTCAGAAACGGATGCATCTGGAGCGCCTCCACTGTCAGGTGACGCGTCTGACTGGACATCCGTCAGCGGTTATTTCTTGAAGAAGAAATTGACATACTGTTAAATAAACATAAAAGAAGCAAACATGGTTTTCCAGCACAGTAGTCAGTACTGGTGTTTAAAAACCCAGTAATGGAAAACATTTTTGATGCTGTAAATGCCACGTCAAGAGAGGGAAAATAAAATAAAAAGGTTTCACATGAAAACGGAAGCAAGGAAAAAAGTGCATTGCTTGAGCAAAGTGCTCCATGATGACAGCTGAAGCAGGAGATGGAGGTCCATGGAGGCATCTCTCCAGTTCCTTTTTATTATTTGCATCACCGGCCCTTATATAGTGTTTACGGTTTTCAGATAGGTGCTGTCAGGGTTTTAACATTTTCCCTGAGTTTGCAGAGAACTAAGCCACACGGGTGGGGCAATAAAATGTTGCATTTTTCAATAAAAAATATATAAAGTGACATTATTTTGGACCCTTATTACTACCCTACCTGTGTATAAAAATTTGGAAAAGGTAGCGCAGACAAAAAATACGTAAGAAAACTTTAACTGCAACCATTATGTGTAGATCTGAGAAGATTCGTTTTAGTACGTTTTGACGCTCTCCACATGTACTTTACATTTAATTTGGCTTAGGTGGGGCCCAAAACGGCTTGGGTGCTGCACCTAAACCGCATAAAGGCTAGGGAAACCCTGACCCTGGTTAATAACATTTTTATGTGGAGTTGACTTCTCTGCACGAGGCCCATTAAATCATCTAAGAGTTACTACAGCTATGAAGTAATTAACTTACTCTTTCTGTGGTTTTGCAGTTTGATGTGGATGAGAAAACCTACTTCAAGAACATCCTCAACAGTATCAGGTTCAACATCAAGCTGTCAGTCAAGAAGATCCATGAAGAAGTGGACAAGACTGCGTGAGTTTCATTACCTCCTCCCATTACACAGGCCACAGTAGCTACCCATCTCAGCTCACTGACATGCGTCGCAAAGCAATTAAAGGTGGCTAATATATGTGAAATCAGAGTCTGGGCTCTTCCAGCTGCGGCACAGGACATTGTAGTTAAACCAGCTCTCTAATATGTTTGACATGCCTAACATGTGTCACTGTGCATCCGCTGTTAGTCTGACATATTTGGTGATGTGCCACTAAATTAAACCAACAGATACCCAATCGACACACACAGCTGGTGAAAATCCATTTGATTTACTTATCTATAGCAGCCAGGCAGCAGAAAAGTGCTGTGGGACATGCGCTTCATTTTTCTAAAATACAGCCCGGTACTGCTGGATTGAGTGCCTCTCTGCTATGACAACACATTACAGTCACATTACTATTCCAAAACAACTGTATCATTAGCCCACACTCAACGCCCAGAAGAGTTAAGTCACATACACCCTCTTTATCACCAAAAAGTTAACATTTCATCACTCACTCTCTCTTGTCCCTGAGAAATAAATAAATAAAATACTCCTCCACCTCCTTCTCCCCCGTTCTTGTCTCCCCTCGATCTCGCTGCAGACTATGCAGAGCCATCAGTCTTTCACTCCTAGAACAAGGGCATCTCACACTTTCAGAGTTAGTCATTTGGGGGATTCTGTGCCAATCGATTGGTCTGGCTTTAAGTGGATTACCATAAAGGAACTGTCCGTCTTTTCATATGCAGGGAGGAACTTTGGTCGTGGGACCATGCACACTGAATATTTCTCACCAGGGGGTTTAGACAAAGAGATGAGCAGAGGTGTTTAGGATTCTGTCCGGGATCTGGGTGTGTTTTATGAGTAGTAGTTGGGTAAATTGCGAGTGCGACTGCATGTGAGGCATTCCATCTCTACAACCCTGTTTGTTTGACACTGCTTTTCTCCTCAGGTGGCTTCTCCCCCCTCAGGCCCTTAATGCCTACTACCTCCCTAACAAGAACCAAATGGGTGAGTACGTGACTATCCATTGTACATACTGATATTTGTGTCCCGCTCTTTCTCCACACAAACAGTCTTTCCCCATTGCCATTCTGCACCACGCCACGCACCGCACATTAGTTACACGCAATTACACCATGTTGCCGTCTGTTTTCAACAAGACAAACGTGACGACCATTGCGCGGGGGGGGATAAATCCACCTCCTCATATCATATTCCTTCTCTTCACTCAACTTCTACTTCAATCTCCACCTCACATACTTAATACCCCCCTGGAGGGAAAACAAGCAGCAACACCTTTCCGAGTTTTAACAAATCTAGCCTTGCGATGTCACCCCTACCTCCCACCCTTCCCGACTCCTCATCTTCTCCCCGGATCGGCCCGCTGTCTGTGTCTGCCTGCCTGCTGGATTAAATCTCTCGCAGAAAAATCAATGGTGTGCTCGCAAGCTGATGCTGGAGGACAGGAGGAGTTGGACAAACACAGCCATCAGGGCCCCATGGGTCATTTCTTTTAACCCACATGCATCGTTCATGCATTCTCTCACTTCACACTCCCTCTTCAGCTCTCCTGTGTTTTCATTTTCAGTCTTTTTTTCCTTTACTCAAATGAACACCCTCTCGTGTTCTATGTCCATCTCTTTGGCCTTCTGTGCTTTACGTCTAGTCAGGATTGAACATACAAAACAGACACTAGGACACAAATTTAATTATGGATTTATTTCTTTGGAGGCAGCCAGTCTCCCTTACAGTCATTTTTTTATTCAGATTGAATCGGGAAATGTAAGATTGTGCTGACTTTAATGTTACCAAATCTTAATAAATATCCTATATAATGTTAATTAATTTGTTTTGAAGGTTGCATCTACTGAATAAACATTTTTTTAAAAAGTTGTATTATTTAAGGTCAAAGGGGTATAAACACCTGAAGAAACAGAATATCAAGAGGAAACATTAGAAGAAAGGTTTCTGGTCATAACTTATATTGCCATATTGAAAAGTGCACATAAAAAACAAAAGGCAGAATAGTACATATATCCAAACAAACCCATTCATACTTACATGTACTCATATACTATACACACATATCCATGTCTACATACACTTGACTGTTCTCATGCACATCAACACTTTTGAAATACTAATTTCAGCAAGAGGCGTCTCATGCTCACAGTGACAATGGTAACATGCTGCTAATTAGTAGATATCATTTGCAATGTCATTTTATTTCATTATTACATTAAAGCTGAGGCTGATGATAATGGTATTAGTATTGCATGTATTTGGTCATAAACTGAAATATGAGACATTTGAAATGTTTTTCCTGATGATGGAGCTGGATGAAAAGTCAGATGATCCACAAAATTATTTTGAATTATTATCAAGGCAATGAACGTCTGTACAAAGTGTCATGGAAATTCATTTAAACGTTGACGAGAGACGTTTTAGTCTGAATTAACACTTGGGGCACTGAGTTTGAATGCTGCAGTGTGTAATGACGACAATTTAGTCCCAACAGTTTGGTAAAAATATTCTGTTTCAAAGTGGTAATGTGCACGAAGCCATATCCATGAAGAAATTGTTTTCCCAGTTTGCTGTGGAAAAACTGAACTGGCTTGTACAGAGCCCTGCCCTCAACCCCATCCAACACCTGTGGGATGAACTGGAAAGCTGACGGGGAGCCGAGCCTCATCACCCAGCTTTTGTGGCTGAATCAGAGCAAGAAAAGCAAAAACCAGCAATGAGGAGGATTAGATAACTAGTTCAGTACTTTGGGTCAGAAGTATTTTTCTGTCTATTTTGCCTCTTTAATGGACTGAATTCAAAGCTATGAATGCAGAAAACATGCAGGTGACACCCTGTAACTAACTAATTTAAAGCTTCTGCAGCGTTAAGGACCGATGGAGGCCACAGAAATAACAGTCTTCCTGTTTGTAAGTGTCATTTAATTAACCCTAATGAGTTTGTGTGTATACTGTAGTAGTAGTGGAGGCGGCTAACCAACTATTGATAAACGAGCATTTGCTGCTCTTTGAGAGACTGATTTGGGTTTTTCTCTTGTGCACTGATTTAAACAAACTGAGAAAAAATAACTTTGGCAAACACAGACAGAAACTTGTACCCCATGCAGTAGCTGATGTCCTTTCAACTGATTAGATGTATTGTGCTGTATATGCACATTCTGATTAGTGAAACTTCAGGGAATCACTGTTTTTTCATGTCCTCCAGAGTCTCCCTTTCCCTCTAATAGAGAGTGTATTAATGAGCTGGCTGCTTTATGCTGAAACTTGAGTGTGTGTTATTCACATGAAATGCAGGCTGTACATTTCCACTACCTTCATTTTGCGTCTGTCTCTCTCTTCTAGTGTTTCCTGCTGGTATCCTTCAGCCAACTCTCTACAACCCTGAGTTTCCACAGTAAGTGGCCTTCCCCCTGTCGCCATTCTTTCCCTGCCGCTGTCCAAAGGGAAGCGGCGACATCTCCACGGCCACAACAACAAAGGTCATTAAAGGCTACGTTCATCTGGCGAGCCTCTGCTTCCCTTAAATCCCAGCACATCTGATTAAACCAATTTAACTACCCACCAAGAGCTCAATTACTGAACAAGGTCCTGCTAATAGAACAGGTGTCATTGAGAGGTCGACTCCCTAAAATTGAGCCCATCGAGTAATTTGATGGTGCATGAAAGCAGATAGCTTCCCTGTCTAGTCTATTCTCTTCTATTTATTTCAGCTGTTCTCATTTCTGCCACCAAATCAGCTCTTTGCTGTGAAAAAAAAGAATTAAAGTCAAAGCAATACTCGACAAAATTATTCATAACTTTCTCCCCCCATCTGTTCACTTTAGATAGAGGCTTTTTGTATTTTCAACTAGGGTCGGATGGATAATGGTATTACAAGGCCAAAATGAATTATTATTTTTTTATATATACACAGCAGTTGATGGGCAATACCGTATTTCATGACAATACACAGCATTTTAAAAATGCATCATCTTTATTTCAAACTTGGACTGGATATTATTATTATTCCTATCAGGGTAGAAAAGCTTTTAGTCCATTAACCTCTCAAAACTAAATCCCGACTAAAGAAGGAATGATGGATGGGTAGAGTCTGAAATATTAATATACTAGTGCTGATGTCAAAATTATATTAAAAAAAAATGGCAGACAGATGTTAAATGTAGTCTAAACACAAGACGTCACACAAAAACTTTAGCTAGATGAAATGGCACTGCCAAAATCTTGAATAAAACCTCAAGGTTTCTAGTCAAAGAATTGTTGTCAGTCATCACTTCTGACCCTCTGTCAGTGTGTGGTTGTGAATTTACCTGCAGAGACCCTGCCCTCTGCCTTGTTTTGCTGTGTTCAGGACGTTTCTGGGCGTGATGAGTTTGTATCTCCAGCCAATAACAGCATCGTGCAGCCTGCGTGGGCTGAACAATATAAAAACAAAGCGACTCCGGTTACACAGCGCTCTCCTCTTTCTAGTCTTCTCACTTACTGCACAGTTGTGTTTGAGAGACAGAACTCTGGGTAAAGCACACACACCTACACACATCTACACACACAGACCTTTGAGCCTATCACCTCTAACAGACCTGTCGGTGACACACACAGCAGAAATGAGGACGCTTGTGCTGAGTTTTGCAAAGGTGAGGGTGTGTTTATTTGTGTTTTTAGAGCATAACCGCTGTGACAGAATCAGGAAATATTTTATTTTTCTGTTTCACAGAAAAATCTGATTTTTTTTCTCGCTATGCTGTTCGCTCTCCTGGCCAGTTTGAACCATTTAGTGTTTAAAGACTTGGTGCTACGGAAATATTGTGGTCTGCACCAAATGTTCTAGCCATAACAGTAAGAAATTTAAAAGTTTGAAAAGTTTCATGATTGCAATTTGTGTAATCATGATAAATTATGCAAATACTTATGGATATGTTAGCAGAATATATTCACAGACAATCAGTGGAATATCCAACTAAAATCCAACTATATAGCAAACCTGACCATGAAAAATAAAAGGCTTATAGATAAATAAATTCAGACACTTAAGTATATCCCTTTAAGTCCATAACGGGCAAAACAAACAAGGGCCTTTCATATTTTTCACCAATGGGTGAAAATGGGAGTAAGGGAGGTATTCAGATTATTAGAATTTGCAACGTCACCACTAGATGTCACTAAATATTGCACACTGAACCTTAAAGAGACCCCTGGTTGCAGGAATTACATATTGCATGTTTACAACGGAGGTAATCCAAAATATTCCAAAATAATTCAGATATTTCAGAGTCCGATTGCTAATGTGAGATTTCCTTGAACACACTGAACAAGAGCTAATAGAGTTTATAAAGCTTCTCCCACTGGCACGAGAGGAAAAAAAAGTATTCCAGTTGCTCACTACCTGTTGTAAGTGAGCTTCAATGCAACTTGGTTTTCAAATAATACTGATATACATTTAAAACATATGACTGGAAAGAAGAAAGGAATGAAGGAAGGAAGGAAATCAATCTATTAGGTTTCAATGTAGTTTGGAGAAGAGCCACTATGAAAGCAACAAGTTGCAGTAGTAAATATGACACCAAGTGTAGAATTAATTAAAGGAAGATGCAGGTAAACAAGAATTTTGACTCAACATACTCTTTGTTAACTAAAGCTATTCACTGCTGCCAATATTAAGTATTAGTCTAAGCCAATACACAACATAGTCCGAATAGCTGCACCTCCTGTATTCACACAAACTCCCCCGAGTAAGCACACACATACACATGCCTTACAAATATGAGATAATTAGACCCAGCAGTGTGTGTACCCAACATTAGCCAACATTTCTATGTCTTCATTAGAGGTGATAACCACTACTTCCACTACCTGCTGCCATGCATGCAAATCAATATTAATTAATGATTCTATTAAAAAGTGTGTGTGGGCGCGCACGTGTGTGTGTGTATACCTGCCCCATTGAAGTTATTACTGCAGAAGCGCCAACCTCCAATAAACCCCCCCCTCACACTCACACACACTCTCACACACACACACTATCACGTCGAGTATAATGAAGCTTCAATCAGCCAGTTAGTTTAGCGAGGGAGTCTGGCCCGGTGTGAGGCAGCGTATCGACTAGCTGTCAAAAAGTCATTTTCAGACGTAGCCATGTGAATAGCCCGAAGTCTGCCCTCTCATCGCTCTCCATATCTACATGTGCCGCAAAGACAGAACTTCAGCTCAGGCCGGGGTCAAGGAGAGGTGGAGCGACCTGCTGTTTTGTGGTGGTACACGGGGGTTTTGAAGCAACCAGTCGCCGGGACTTATTACTGGGTGCGGAACTTTGCATCAGCAACTCATGAAATTAAGATTTATGATCACACTGAAGTTAATGGGTCAAAGACTTTCTCATCAGCGTGAACAGGAAAGTGTGGCATTGAGCTTCTTTTTATTCAATACCAGCATGGATCATACATTTGACCCCACAAGAAGCTCGTAGCTGGTTTGAGCAGAATCACCAATGGGACAAAATGTGATAAAGGAAGCCAAATGGCGCATTGTAATGATCCTATTACGACTACTGTACTGAAGTACACTTTGTGGGTACTTTTAATTCAGTATTTCGATTTTCTACAACTTTATACATGTACTACTGTATACTGTATTTTGGAGGGATATATTGTACTTTTTGCTCCATTACATTTGACACTTAAGTTTTTTACTTTTTACATAAAAAAACCAAACATTATGATTATATAATATGATGCAATATTATACTACTAATTAT
>JAPQRN010000006.1:5359403-5376431 GCA_037367275.1 Coranthus polyacanthus | reverse complement strand
GATGAGAATGTTCTCAAATATAAAGGAACATTTAATCTTTAATTTCATTACTTTCACAGTCAACACATTTGGACATACACGGTTTTTGCTGAAACCGTTTAATGTGAAAAGTAACTAAAGCTCGTCAGACAAATGTCGAGGAGTAAAAAGTACAATATTTGCCTCTGAGATGTAGCGCAGCAGAAATATGAACTTGCATAAAACGGTAAAAGTAAAGTACCTCAAATTCATCCTTTTAGTACAGTGCTCGAGTAAAACTACTTTCCACCACTGTGTCATAATCTATCAAATATTTGCCAGAGTTTAACTTGAGCCCAGATCACTGTACGGCGTTAAAAGTAATACATTTGTTCTATATTCCCTGAAAAGCTTGAGTGCATTCCTGCATCCAGGTGGGACTTGGGCGAATCCGAGTCAGACGATGACAACAGAGAAAACGAGGTCGACTTCTCTGCTCCTCGGCTCAACGGTACCCACAAGTTTACCTTCGCGTCAAACAGACCCAGCAGGGGGCCCTGGAGCAATGGAGGAGACCCTGACGACATCAGAACCTGTCCCCACTGTCATCTGGCCCTGCCCCTCATCACACTACGCTGGCATGAGGTAACCGACCTGCATTATGGAAGATCTGAACATACGCTGTCGGAAAGTTTCAGCGTAAACACTTGTTTTATTCCCCCTGTCCTGTCTGTCCTGTCTCTGTGTGGTTTCAGGTGAAGTGTCAAATCCATATTCACTTGAAATAAAGGACCGAGCGTCTCAGAATGGACAAGCTGCTTTGGAAATGTTGGATCAACTTATCATTAGCAAAGGACAGAAGTCGCATATTTTGGCTGTTTTTAATATTCGCCGCCTGTAGAAATGTGGTAGAATGTTTAAATGAAGGTTTACACGTTTGTATCACTTCATCTTAGACTTTGTATTAGCATGAAAAGCCGATGGTTCACAGCGCCATACTCGACGTCTCAGTCAACTTTACACTCCTGAATGCTTTGTAAGGTATGTTTTTAGATGGGAGTCTCAGAGGTGCATGACAAAATGCACATGGAATATGTGAAAAGTCCAGGTTTGAGAGGTTTAAGGAGGCCTGTAGGTCATTAATGCCTTTTTAGTTTGTATTTTTAGTTGCAGCTTCTGCTGTATTAAAATCAAGAGCGGAAAACTACATAACAATTCATAAATAAAAATATTAACATCTACCAGTGGTTTCATACATCAGTTTGGATGTAAGCTGTTCATATAAAGGTCAGACAAATTCGAAAGATTTAAAGCAGCACAATCATTATTGAGACGACGCAGAGCAATGCCAAGATCAGACTGACAGGTGTTGACGGCTATTTGGAACGTATCTTTAGTGAGCTCAATTTTGAAAGGGAAAAAAAACACTAGGTAGACATTTGTTGTTGCCGACTGCTTGGAAGTCAGATATGATGATACGCTCTCTGAGCTGGTGCAGATGGAAAAAAGAAAAGATGAAGAGCGCTTTAGGGCTTTAGTTCCCTGTTACAAAGGGCAAGGTAAAGCAGTAAAAATATTCTGAATCCAGCATACATTTAAAGCATAAGTGTATGCTCACAACTTATATTGATTACTCGTAGGTGGGCCTTTTTTTAGATGCCAGAAATACATCAAATACCACTACAGTAATTGTTTTTTCTTCTGTTTACTCATTCACGACATTTATGCAGGTTTAGCAATCTGTGTCAGTTTTAATAACGTTACATATGTTTCCAGCAACTATTTTCTAACATTTATAATGTGTTTTAAAAGCAAATGAATTTACTTTACAAAAAAAGTTAATCTGCTGCAAAGTTTAAGGGGTTCGTCCTCGGTTCAGGCCCTGCCCTTCAACAAGTTTCATGAAAATCTGTGCAGTAGTTTTATACGTAACCCTTCTGACAGAGAAGACAGACGTCAGTCATCACGGGAGGTAATTCTGGAAAAAGACCATTCATTCAATAAACAAATCACACAAAAAGTAAAGTGAGACTCATTTAATATTTGCGTTTGCAAAGCTATGAATGTGTTGGTATTCTGTTATAGTACATCACAACATTTCAGAAAATAAGTCACTCTAGTTTGAAAAAAAAGAGGGACATAAATTTCAGCAAGCCAATAATAACATTCAGTAAATGTATCTGAAGGTCGAAAGCTTACATTTAAGATATTTAAAATCAAGGAGAGGCCTTGAAAATCATGCTGTTATGATAAATAATCTGGTTTATATTGATACACGCTATCAAATCTGAGCAGCAGAATACAGTACGTTAAATGTAAAGCAACATTCATTTCAAAGGCACTTGCTGAATCCGTAGTAACCATCAGATATCACTAAAATGAAGCCTAACCACACTTGCGTATTACCAATCAACAGTGCAACATACTTCACCTTCCTCCTTCGCTGTGACGCCACAGTAAGTGTTAAAGGGAATGATTAATGCTTAACAAAACAACTGCGAGGTGCTGGTGGCTTCGTGAAACAGCAGGTTGCAAATAAGCCACACGTACTCCTCAAACAACATGTTATTTACCTGTTTTTCAAAAAAAAAAAAAAATCACACCTAACTCTTGTCTTGCTACAGCAGTTCATTCACAGCACTCGGGTTAGATATTCTGTGAGCCCTATGAATATTTTAAATAACACGCAAAAATAATAAAACCACGTATAGATCCAGCTATCATACTACAGCAATGTTACTCTGTTTTCAGGACAGTACACAGATGAAGTCACACAGGACTAAGAATTCTCCACATATTTCAGAATTAACTATTTCTTTTTAGTCAACACTGAAGATAGAGGCAAAGGAGGAATTATAGTTGATCTTTGCTTTCAAAGTTTTGAGTCATTTCTCAGTTGTCAGTAAAAGACAATTAGCAGCTGAAGACTTTTTTTATCGGAAAGCTTTAAGTAAGACTTAAATAGAGGATATTTGATATTTTACGGCGTAATCTCTTGCTCCATCCAGGAATTTACGATGCTGCAATTGCAACAATTAATATAAATTCAACCATCCGTTCATTCATCCATCCATCATCTTCTGATTATCCACCTCTAGGATGATCAGAGGAGAAGAGGCGGGTGGATGGATGAATTATAAATGTCATTTCAAGCATTGCAACTTCCTGGTGGGAGTGATTTTCCCTAACCGTCAGCGCATGCTTTCTGTGCATCACTAACCATGTTTTGGTTATTCAAAACTTTGCTTTCCACTGCATCATGACTCATTCTTTCTGAATAAACTGACGAGATCACTGAGCAACTGGAGAGACTTGTTAACTTTGTGATTCCCTTTTCCTATTTGTAGCAGTCAGGAGAAGTTTAACCGGGCATCCAAACGCACCGAACCTAAATAGTCAAAGTTCCAGCATTTCTTTCAGCCACAGCAAGGCGGGTGTGAGAGTAACTTCAGCATTAAAATATTTAGTAAATATTAAATATTGCATCATTTAACATGGCCTTAAACGGGGGGCAATTTTATCACCCTGTCTGACTTGTTCATTAAATACATCATCCTTCAATCAAACCATTCAGTCACATATGTTATTCTATTAAACTTCAGGTGAAATGAGAACAGCGACATGAACAGGCCAGCTTTGTGTTTCTATTCACATTTCTGTTGTGAGTTTTGTGTCCCCCCCCCCAAGCCAATTGAAGGATTTGCTGTGATTTTAGTCAACTTTGAGCCTAAACACCACTAATACTGACCATAGAGGTGTACGTATGTAACTGAAGAGCTGTCGTTGTGGAGGAGTGATTAGAACAACATGAACAGGCAGTATTCCCTCATCTGCTCTTTCAACGGCAGGTTAAGAAACACAACATCAGTTATTAAAAGCTTTTCTCTGGTCCAGAAAATCCATCTCCACATCCCGCCGCACATACAGTACATACATCGTTCAGTTCCATAAGTCTTCACCTGCTACGGTTCTGTCGAGTCCATTGATCTTCTCAGGGAACAAGCCTTCCTCGATGGCCACCTTAGACTCATGGACCTGCAAACGAGACGAGCAAATCACACTGGTCATTACTCCTTGACAAATTAAGATTAGTTTCAAGATATCTATCAATGCATTTATGTTTAAGCGCTCCATGGAGCTGCAGAATGAGCAATCCTATTTTGACAGTTTTATTTAATTCCATCACCTTTCCAGGTCTGGAAAATGAGATTTCCAGGTTTTCCTTTTCCAGATTTTTCCATGACTGTGGGAACCCTGTAGTAATCTAACATCTCTTCTTAGTCAAAGAGTTACTATTTCTTTGACTGTTTTTTTTTTCATTTAACATACTGTTTGAAAATGCAAACAAGTGAACTAACCACGTAAACAACAGAGTATAAAACCTAAAATACAATCCAGTCAGAACATTCTTCTTCATTCAAGGACCAACTATGAGTAACGTTTGTTTCTTTGCATATTATGTGACATTTTGATGTGAATCATATGCTTTATTGATTTTTAAATGCTCAAAAACATGTTTTCATGACTCTATTGTATTTGGATTCTCTAATGTGTGTGCAGTTGGATTTACTGATGGTCTGTGGAAAAAAAGGGGGACAGAAGTCAAATCTTCATATTGAACAGCTAAAGTCAGGTACAGCCTCAATCTTTTGGAAGGATGGTGTAAATCCCTCCAGTTCACAGACTTGTAGAATCAATGCTAAGGTGTACTGAAGCTGTTCTGGTGGCCCAACACCTTACTAACACACTTTATGTTGGTGTTCCTTTTAATAGGTCACCCATCTATATGAGTTGGGGCTAAGGGGGACTAAAGGGGCGGGGCTTTTCAAACAGTCCATCATCACTTTATTACTCACTTTGAACGGTTCACTAATTCCAACGATGCACTGGAGAGTACTACTGTAATAGCACAGCACACAGTCTCCTCCACGCACTGGAATCTCCTCTTTACTAACATACACCTACAAAAAACAGACACATTTAAATCATCTGTGGGCTCCTTTTTTTCTTTTTTTTTTTTTGAATGAGACGATGAAGAGCTACTACCTGTGTGAGCTCTTCATTAAAGGCCACTTCATTGTCTTTGACCCACGTGTAGGTGATATAGTCTGACGTACTGGTGAATCCAACCTGCGTTTCAAACACACGTACAAGACGCTCATACGGATATGTCGTGTTTAAACTGGCAGTCAGTGATTGGTGGTAAAACATTTTTTTTAAAAAGAACCTTATAGAGCCCGATCCAGTCCCATGAACTGGAGGGGAACGGCTGCAGAGGGCTGTAGAGAACCATGGCATCGATGTCTGCGCTCCAGTCGCCCTCTGCCTGCAGACGCACCAGAGGGGTGTCGCACATCTTCCTGAGCTGGAGGGACAGACCGACAGAGCAGAATTTAAGAGTAACTTCACTTACGAGTGTTAAAACAAGCACAGTCTATTTTAGTTTTGTAGTGAATTAAAAGTGAGTTTAAATGACATGGAGGTATATTGGTTTATATATAGATTTTGATGATTTTTTAAAATTATTCTGTAATTTATTTTATTGTCATGTAAACTGTTTGTTTGTGTGTAAGTATGTATGTATATATGTACAATATATGTACAGCTGGAACCTTGCCTCAACCCTGTTTTACTGCTGTCTGTCTTGACACTTGTAAAAGGTTTCTCTCAGTGAGTCTTTCCTGGTTATATAAAGTTTAATCAAAATAAAGTAAAACAATTCCTGCCAAATGAAAGCTTTTCTAAATACGTTCTGATAACAGTAAGGAAAGGCTCCTGCACGCGGTCTCGCCTCTTTGAAATCGTCAGGACTTGATGAAGATCATAAAGACACTGTCATTAAATTTCAAAGAAGCGACAATGTGCGGATGTAACCTTTCCCCAGCACATCTGTCGCTCATCTAGGTGTGCAGAGATTTTTTTTAAATAAATACCTTCTGACAAACTACAATCAAGCTAAGACTCATGTCTGACATCTCACCGCCAGGCTGAAGATGCCAGTGACAGGCTTGTGGTCGCTGATGTTGTACTCCATGTTGCTGGTGTACAAGTCCTGCCTGATCTTCAGAGGGTACTCCTCATCCTCTTCCAGCTGCTTGACCCTCTTTGGGTCCTCTCGTGTCCCGTTCTCATTGTCCTCGTCAGGGGGCGGGGCTTTGGGTCTGAGCCGCCACAGAATCCTGTCGGTCCAGGCGGGTTTCCGCTTCTTACCGCTGGGCGGATGGTGAAAAGAAAGAGAGTAAGGAGGAGATGGGAGATGCAGTTTACTCTTTAGACACATATTGAAGGCTGTTAAAGAGTCTGGCATGCATGAATAAAAAAAAGTGGGGGAAAAGTAGTCAAATCTGCTCTATCTGCTGTTATACACGGTGGTGGTTGCCTTCAACTAGTCTGATTTTCACAGTTAAGACATCAGACAGACATCATTTACAGTTCACACCGAAGCTATGGTATGAGACATGTTAATTTAGGAGTCATTTCATACCAACTCATGTCAAATTCAGAACTTTTCACAGTCCATGTCATGGATTTGTCAGATGATATTTGTGTTTATCAGTTTCAATAAAAAGTACATTTTTAATATTTAATATTACATATATTACTGCATGTTTCACTGGCTTTGTCCACAATATTGTGTATGAAATGCTTATTTTCAAAATATTAATAAATGAAGGAACATTTTTCAAATGTTTATATATATCTGTGGAAGATATACACAAGAGGTTTTTTTAGGACATTGTTCAGACACAGAGTGGTGACTAGACAAACGAAGAGGAGGCTGAATAAAAACCAAAGTAGCACATTTCTAAACACTTTCTTAAGTGTTATATTTAGCAAGATCAGTATCAAATAGCTTCTAGACACAGTAGGATGAAAGATATGAAAGATTTCTCATTCAGGCACACGTTTTCACATGGATTTCTTAAGGAAATCTATGACATGAAGTGGGAGCAGAGGGGAGTTGGTTTGAAATGACCCTTCTATAAGTTACTTACTGCAATAACCTGCTCAGTTTCATTATTTGTTAATCCGTCATTATTTTCACACCGTAGCCCCTTTTCTAGCTTTGACACAAAAAGGTGAAGTTCTCTTTCTCAATCCTACCTTTGAAATCAAACTAACATCTGACCATTCTGCAAGTCATTCATGATTTACATGATCAAGTAAATGCAGACAAGGGTTTTTGTTAAATTGTAACTGTAACTGTAATACTGTATCAGACCAAAAAAGTCTGCCTTTTGTGTTTTTTAGTCAAACGTTTGCTCATAGTTACATATAAACCTTTCCCTTATTTCTATGTCCTGTTAGACCACCACCTGATACACTTATTTCTCTAGCGCCATGCACCGCAACCTTCGGACCAATGAACGTGCTTTTCCAGGGGCTACTTTATTTGAAAACACCCATTTTTGCCCATTTCAAAATATTTAGTGGCAGCTAATTTACTACAGCTTTTACATCGATCAGAACTCCTGTAAAATAAGATAAATATATGTTTGAAAGACCTCACACGGTAGTCGCCATCTTGTGTGTATGTATCATCTCTGGGGGATATTTCCAAGAATAATCTAACACATACATACTGAAATGCCCACAGCCGGGGAGCCGGTAGTGTTAAAATATCTATTTATGGCCATGCACGTTAGCGGTGATGTAGCAGCTGTTCGGGGAGACGGTTACTCAACAGATTTGACATAAACAAGCCACTAAAGCAGCAGGATGATGTTTCATAGCGGAGGTTAAATGCAGGTTAATATGAACCACTCATACTTTGCCACTTAAAGGTACGTTGTGGAGTTTTTTTTAAACTAACTCACTCACTTTTTGTGTTTCTCACCAAACCTACTGTGTGCATCCTTCAGGTCTAAAAATGTTAAATGTTTCATGTTTCTTTACACGAGAGATTTCTGTGTTTCTGTTCGTTCGTGCTCCTCTCACTGAGTTGAAAGGGGGTTGGAAAAAGGCTGATGTCATGTACTTCAATGCACCAGTTAGGATGAAGGTAGATTTGAATTCAAATGTGTTGTGGGCATACACTTGCGTTGCCAGGCTATGTTTATATACACATATAATATTGCACTATTATTCCAAATTTGATACAGATCAATGACAGCGTGTACCGTTTGGATATTCTGAATGCATTTTCCAATTCCAACATGTGGGATATGCTGATATTATCCGGGTTTTAGCAGCATTCTTTGGATGTGTATACAGCACATTCAGAATATGTGTCTCCGTTGTGGTTTTTACTACAGTTTGCAACACACCGCCTGTTGCCTGGTTACAGTCAGCCGTGTGTGTTGTACACAAACTAAGTGGCCGACGGTTTGCAGAGCTTGGAGTATGTGTGGCTGCATATAAACAGGAATAGAAGTGGAATATTCATTTCCATTAGCCATTTAAACAGCTTAGTAGCAATATTGCCTTTTTCGGAAAAAGGACAAAAAACGGATGTCTTTGCATGTGAACAAAGTCGATCGGACCTGATCTAAATACGTCCACACACACACACACACACACACACACATAATAAAGCAGATTAGATTTGGAGTTTGAGTTGATATATAACACCTTAGGATAATTTTTTTTAACTCTTGAGGGCCTTTAAATGTGTTTCCTACTAAATACTTTTCCAAATGCTAAACTTCTGGAAAATTCTAATTTTTCAAAACAGTTTTAAGCCTATATTGTTAGCGTCACTGTTTGCTAGCTCAACGTCTTTGTTGCCACCTTTTGATACCGTGTCACCATTTTCCTGCATCGTGGTGCCACTAGTGGTCAAAAACTCCACAGTGTAGCTTTGACTGCAACAGTATTGGCTCCCAAAACAAACAGTCAAGTGAGCTCTGAACAAAAATCTCAGTCTTTCTTTATAGAGACACCATGGCTTGTCTCTGTTAGTTCTGTTTGTTTGCTTAATTTGCAGCATGTTACAGATGAAGGTCATCATCTTCATCGAGCCTTTCCAAAACTAGTAACATGTTACCATTCGGCAGGAAAGAAAGAGGATACATTTACTGTGTTGTTTAACACAGTGTCTGATGTGGAGTTAGGTAACTTTAAAAATCTGTGACAAGTTATATAGATGTTTAAACTCTTACTTAATGGCAAACCATGTCCTGTAGAGCCTGTGAAGTTGAAAAGATGTGTAAAGTACTTACTCAATTCAATTTTAAGGCGAGTTCTGGAAATGAAAAGTGATTTAAAGAGTGTGCTAAAGATTTTAAGGACTCTGATTATGATGGGGATTAAGAGGGAAAAGTTACCTGCTGTCGTAAGTATCAGAGTTTAAGTCAAACTTGTATGTGGGCTGAAAGTCCAGAGGCCCTTCCTCGAACTCCTGAAGCATCTGCTCCTTCTTCTTCATCATGAACAACTGAGAACAGTACACATATTTCATGACCTTGCAAATGCACATACAGCGATAAACCATACCTAATATTATCCTGGTTGCTCTAATCATTCTGGTGTTGTGTTAGGACACTTATAGCAACTAGAGTTAATTATTCTGTACACAGTGGGCAGCTGGTCCATTCTTAAATCAGTGTCAAACCTGATCTTGGCTCCACAGCAAGTTGTAGGTTTGATTGTTTATACAGGAGCGGACAAAGTGCATGCCGTGGTCCTGAATACGGAAGTTGAGGTCACCAAACCAAAACACCAGCCTGTATCAAAGAGAGGAAAAGAAAGAAACACAAGCACTTCAATTCAAAGCCTGTGTAAAGCAGTAATAAACAAGTATTTGGCGTCAGACCACAGAAAAGTGTGTAATGAATGATTAAAAAAATTGCCTAAGTATATATGATTTTAAAAAAGCACTATCCACTGAAACCACACCAGACTGTGGGAATGGTGTAGCCTCTCTCAAGTGTCAAGTATCATCACTCCGACCTTATTGGACTTGTATAGCCAAACATGTTTGAGCCACTAGAGCCAGACGACACTGATCTGCATGAGAATCAGCCTTGTTCCTCTCATTCTGCAACAAATTGGGATTAATTTCTCCCATGTATAAAAGTTAGCATTATGTTTTACTGACTAGGAGTAGGTTTAGTAACTTTCAATTGAGTGGGAGAACCACTGATGCCAATGAACTTTAGTTTTTCACAACGTTATGATGTTAAGGGAGGGAACACGCTGAGTATCGTGCCTGATATATATCCATTCTTCAGTACATGGTTCAGTCTTTTAATCTTTTCAGCAATTTTCTAACATGTACAATGTGTTAAGAAACATCTCTGAATGTCCTTTTTACATAGAGTGAAGCTCACGTGTAGCTTGTGTGACATATTTTTCAAAACCTGCTCACCTGTGGTCAATAACTCTTGGAGCTTTTGCGCAGTCGAACGTCTGTGTGTCCATGATGTACTCAAACTCATCCACTCTCTCCGTGGCATATTTCATGTGAGCCGCCAAGTGGCAGTTGAGGAAACAGAGCATGTGGCCATAAAAAGACAAACGGATGGACACGCCACCTTTGTTACCCTGAGACAGAAAAAAGGTCCTGTTCAACCATTCCGCATTATTCATTCAGTTATTTCAAGCTATGCGTATGAGGCACGCGCATTTTTTTTTCTTCTTTTTTTTACATCAAAGACAAGATGCCACACAGTTCCTTCTGCTTTTGCAGTTAGGTTCACCAATGAGACACATAAAAACAGGATGTATCTTATACCACATTTATTTAGTTTGTGTGCTTGCATTTCTTACCCAGTAACCAAAAATGCCTGTCCGTGTGTATGTGGCCTGAATGTCTCTGATGAAGGTGACGTGCTCCAGTTTAGAGAAGAACAGCAGAAGAAGACCCTGCATTCTGATGGATGACACCTGCAACACAAGGCCAAAGCAGTGCATTTTTACATGTTTTATCAGATTCTGGATTTTAAAAAAACCTACTGATATCGATAACAGGACAAATGTCAGCTCTGATATTCCGTGGCCAGTAAGCGGTCCATCCTTAATCCGGTTTTCGTTTGTAAACTCTGGGGTTGTGTTGTAATACAGACGGACAAAAACTGAGACCTTTAGAAACAATGATGCAGACACCCAACATTCGTGGCCGGATTTAGTCTCATCAGTAACTATATATCCCTTCCTGATTCGTCGCGGCCCTATCACGTGAAGCTTTCTGGAAAGAAACAGGACGTCAGCCTTGACTACGAGCTGTTATTTCAACATGGATACCAAATTACAGCCAATTCTATTAGTGCTTGTTTATGCATTTGAGAAACGTTAGAATGGATGGAGAGAAGTTCTGACACTTCACTCGAGTGGACGGAGATCATCTTTATTTTAAAAAGCGGTTTTAAAATAAAAACATATTAAGGTGGATGCAGCCTTCGTTTACTTGAGTTCTGAGAGGGTGTTTTCATGTAAAGATTTGTACCTTGACATAATTCAGTGGCGCTAAAGTGGACATGAACAGATGACTCCACGGGTCATCAAACACAACGTCCGACACGAATCTCAGCGGCCCCGAGTACACCTCCTGCAGACTGACACACACAGTTTTAACACTCAGTCATTTTACTTCATATCTAATTGTACTGAACTTTATTTTTTAGGATCACCATCTGTAATCATGTTATGTTATTATTAAGAAAGAGGCAGGTAGTATAAGATAATATAAGGCAATATAAGATAAATGATTTTTCTTTTCCTTCCTGCTCCTGTTTCAGTTATGGAATGTGTTTAAGTACTTTGAGTGATAGTGTATTATTTGTTTTGTAAAATTAGTTTTAGAAATTGCACACTGAAATTAGCAAAATAAACTGAATCTGAATAAAAAAGCACTGCCCACACCAGTCACACCAGTAAATCCTCATCCCCTCTGCTGCCTACCCGATGACGTAGAGGTCTGGGCTCTTCGGGGAATTCAGATGGAGAAGTGAGGACACATCGTCGGGAGGGTCCGATGTAGCCACATTCCACGTCACCATGTGTAACCTGCAGGCACGGAAGACAGAAAAACTTTTCACTCATTTTCACTGTAGCGTTTGTAACTTCTGAACGATGTTACAGTATAAACACTGTATTATTTCTATAAGCATGTCAGGGCCCTGCAGTTAATACATAATGGAAGCAGTCATCCTCTCATGAAACTTTACAACATCCATATTATTGCACTTTCTGTCCTCAGCCTTCAGTAAAAAACAGGACAAAGTTCAACCAGATTGTTTCAGTTTCAAAGCACCTCATTATACCTACAAAAGAAAATTTAAAAAACACATTAAAGAGAAAAGATTAAAGAGAAAACAAGTGAATTTAAGGAGGGAAAGGAGCATCATTCCTGTACAATACCACAATCCATCTTTACAGCATGAGAGAGAACAAGGAAAGAGTTGACGACATTTTCCACCTGAAACTGTCTTTCTTGGGTTTGTTCGTTCTCTTGCCGCAGATGAAGAAGGCGTTGTCCAGAGTCTTAGCCACTTTCTCGTGCAGCTCATCTTTGGGGTCCAGATCATCCACACAAGTCATAAGCTGGTTGAGCCGTTGGCGCAGAATCAGTTTGCTGCCCGTCGACTGGGTCGCATCACTGTCGGAGCGCACGCGGCCTATGGTACCGAAAAGCTTGCGGATTTCATCCATTGCGGCTCAAAATGAGAAGCGGAGCAATATCAGCGGTCTTCTTGAGAGTGATGATGTGAAAAAAAAATCTGTTTTAGGAAGTAAAATCTTACTAAAATCCACATATAGCTCCGTTCAAATGAGTGACAGTCTTTTGTTTCCGTGGCTTGTGTTGAACTAAACCACTGAGTGGAACACAAACTCCTGGTTCAAGGATGTGGAGGCTCCTGGGGTAGCCAAGTGATTAGGGAATTGGTTAATTTCAAGTCCTCTTTGTGTGCTAAAAATTCCCGTAATCTCATTGTAAAATGTCTCAACATTAGGCCTATTAAAACGTTGGGAAACCAGAGTTCATGAGAATAAAACCTCTCTTCTGCACTCAGCTGCTCTTTCTGTGGGCAAAATGTCAAAGCCATGTTGTTGGTTTTTTTTTTCAATCCACATTAGGCATTTATTGTTTGGAAACCAAATCCACGTGCCAGAATGCAGTCAGCTTTGTAGACTGGCAAACACTGCACTGTGTTGGGACTTTGAGCTCATTCAACCTTAAATCAGAGAGACAATTACACTTTGTGAAAAGCTACTATGTTCTGCCACAAATTCTGTAGCTGTAAACTTTTATGTCATATAGAAAAGAAATAAAGCTGCACAGTAAACAAAGGGACTGGAAATCTTTTGACAGAGAGACTCTTCATTGCAACAGTAGAAAAAAGACGTTATCAAATTGTGCAACAGGACATGTTGTTTGAGCAATCACTGAATCTGTCTTCTTGCCTCCTCAAAGAAGGAAACAAGAAAAAAGTAACGAACTACACTGCACGAACATCATCGACAATCATGAAGTTTAACACACAAATGACTCAAGATGTTGAACCTTCTATGTGTGTAAATATATGTACATTTGCCTAAAATATGTACTGATGGATGCAGCGATGATTGTAGGGCAGGGTCCAACCTGAAACTGTCTACTTCGTGGTTTCCGTTCCTCAGACCAAGGTCGGACTGCTGGGCGTCCGACTGTTCCTCAGTCTCCTCCATACCTGGAAAGAAATAAGAGGAAATAAAACGTCCTATAACTTAACATACACTACGGTGGTGCAACCGTAGGTGTAGCCTGAACAGAGTAAAGACCATTAGCAGAGGAATTACTCTTACTTGAGAAAAAGTTGCAATGCCACAATGTAAAAATATGCAGTTACAAGAAAGGCCTGCATTCAAAACTAAAGTGCATAACTGCTAGCATCAAAATATACTTAAAGTACCAAAGAAAACTAAATATTTTTACTCGAGTACTGTACTTCATTTCCATTTTTTGGGTTTTTTTTTTGCTGTTTTATAGTTCTACTCCACGACATAAAATAAAATAGTTTGAGCTTAACCTTAAACATCTACACAGCATTAAAATGCAACATGCACATCAATGCAGCAGTAATATGAATCTAAAAATATCACATATGATATTTGACCATTTCCCTGCACAATTACTACTTTTAACATTCCTACTTTAAGTATGAAACTTTTACTTGTAGTGGAGTAATTTAACACCGTAGGATGTGTACTTTTAAAAGGATAAAGGGTCTCTATTTCTTTCACTACTGCACGCAAAAGCAACGGTGACTATCTGTTAGCTAACACCGCTAAAAGTACAGTCGTTACTTCTGAACGGGACGCAAGTCTTGCACATCCATGTCCTCGGGTTTGTGTTTTTTGTGTTTGACTCTGTTATCACAGTCATTACACTATCATTATCGCGCTACACGCACACAACGCCAGCTAACGTTACCACGACGCCCCGCTGTTGATATCTTGTCATTAAACTAACTAGCTAAACTTATCAGATAACACTGTAAGCTGCGTACGCCAGGCGTTTCTCACTTCACATTTCAGACTCGAATTGATGATAATGTTTTGCCATTCTAAAACGCATACTACCTCGGTGGTAGGCTTCTTGCTCGGGTCGTTTTGTTAGCTGTAAACAGGCGTACGGTGCAGCAGACGGGCTGCAGCAGCTTATCGTTACAGTACACAGGCTAACGCTGCTGCTCCCGCCCCTTATCCGGAAGCGAGGCGCCGTCAAAATAAAAGCTCCACATAAATGAAACGCGCTAGCTGTTTATGAAGAGCGCCGCGTTAGGGAAGCACGGCTGTACGAACTGAGCGGGCATGTCGGCGAATATGGCTCATTCAGTGGTGTCTATTTCCCTTGGAAGTAGTTTGAATATTTTTAATATTTAAAAAAAAAAAAAAAAAAAAAAAATGATATGTATATTGTATTTTATTTACAAAATCATAACAAACAGAAACAAAACACACACAAAACGCAAAACCATAAGAAAAAGAAGAAAAAAAAAGAACAAGGTTTTCCCATTGCAACTGGTCTATCTTTAATAAAGTTGTTCATACTACAAGTGCTGCTGGAGTTCTTGACCAGCTCCTATACATTTTTTGCCTTCTCCATGCACCTTGGGAGTAGGTGAATTTGTGCCAGAACCTTCTGCTTTGTTTCTCCCAGGCCTGCTTGTCAGAGTGATTATAGCTTTGAAACCACTGTTACCCTCAGCCGTAAGGGTATTGAAATCCGTCTGTCTGCACCTGTAACTGCAAAAACTACAGCACGTTTCAAACTTGAAGATTTTAGACAAAGTAGGCCTGTCCCATATCTCGGTCCTCCTAGAAGATGGTCGGGATCAGGATTCGGATCCAGATTCTAGATGTTTTTAAAGGATTCTTCACTAGTGAGAGAAACGGCACTTTTTGACATTGAGATTTTGAAGGCAATTGTTGCTCTGAAACAAATCCCACACGTGCTGCATGAGAACATGTGTCAATATGATCAATATCTTACCGATCGGGACGATGATCCAGAACTGAGAGAATGTTTCCATTTAATTCCAAAATCCACCAAATTTGATGGACGTTCCTGACCAAAGTTTTGAACATAGTAACTTCAGATTTGGTTTTTACACTTTGGTTTATTCCTTTTTCATATCAGACCTGTCCATACCGAAATCACATCCACTCCTCCACAAGTAACTTCAAAACAACGGATGATAGAAACATGAATCCAAATCCTTGTAGTACTTTTTTAAGGGTCAAGGATGAAGGTCTGTAATCTCTGACTGTCTAGTTGTTGTATGACCTGTGAACAAGTGGAGGCTTCTTTGCAAATAAACAAACTCATTTTTTTGGTGGAATGTAACTCTTCGTATATTTGTCATACTTATGTGTCAAATTTACATTCTCCTTCAAAATGATCGACTGTACACCAGTCTTATTGTGTGATGCAATGAGGCCATCAGAACAGGGTGCCTTGAGCCTGGATACTTTTCTCTCCAGGTAATGTCGTTTATTTAAGGCCATTGAGAGAACTTCAGAGAGGGCAGAAAAGAGTGCAAGCAGCTAGTGAGGAGAGCTGATGCACAAAAAAATAAAAATAAATAATCACAGTAGACCTAAGAGTAAAATGTAGATATACCACCACACAAACAAGATCAGTTTTTAAAATCAGCATTTTTCACTTTTTATTTATTGAGTCAACTATTTTTATTCTCTGTGGTCTAAAAGCTTTCTCCACGTGGTCAGAATATATTGATTCATTTACCTATTATAAGAGGGTGTAAAGCTACACCTCCTCTGCACAACACAAACACCGACTTCGCACAGGAGTATTACGGATGCTGAAAACCGCCATCAGTTTGGTGACTGGTGTCATCTAGTGTGAAGTCTAAAGAGCCACACGTGGACGGCAAATCAACTTTTTCTAACAGAGGTGCGATGTATAAATGTACAAAAACAAAGAGCAAATAAATTGTCTTTAATATATTACACAGTCGTGTGACTGATTACATTAAAATCCACATCATTTCATTCAACACAGGACAAAACTCGAAGAAGGACAGACTCATGAACAGGTATCAGGGCAGAGTTTTGGTTCTTCTTACATAGCATCACTAATAGCACTCAAAACTTCAACCTATGATGGTGATAATAATAAAAAAAAAATAATAAAAAAAAGAAAAGCAGCTGGCATCATTGTCTGAAGTTAAAACAGCTATTCTACTCTTTGACTGCACGATAAATGTCTTTGAATGAATAGGTTCTTTTTATGTTGATAGTATTTATTCACCATCAGACTTTTCACTGCAGTGTCGTCTTGATCGAAGCTAAAGAGGTGAGAAATTTCCCCATTTCAAGCCATAAACAAATTTCTAATTTAACAGAATGGAACAATAAAGACAACAATATATGAATGACACAAAAACAAAAAAGAAATTTTCTCAAAAGCAGTGTATGTTGCCTAGTTTATTTTAATTACTTACACATTTTTTAAAAAGCACTGAAATTTTCCGGTAATTTTGGTGCTTTTGCTGAGACAGACTGAAGGCTGCTGGTAAATATGCCCTGCTTTGGTAAGTAAACAAAAATAAGTCAGAGACGTTTGATAAATACAAATTCAAGAATGTAAAACAAAACCTAAAGAGATTCAATAAAAAAAAAAAA
>JAPQRN010000006.1:5344278-5357238 GCA_037367275.1 Coranthus polyacanthus | reverse complement strand
TGTAATGGTGATTTTTCCTCACTTTAATGAGTGTTTCTCTGTGTCTCTGCCACAAACGGCTCATATTAAACTGGGAGGCAAATGTCACCGCCCACTTTTCATCAGGAAATGTTCTGATTGGCTAACCTCAGATCCCTTAGCAACTGCTAGCATCAGCAGAATTCTCAGTTATCAGTTATTAATGTGCTGTACACATCCAAAAAGACTGAAGATAAGACAAAATAAGTCTCCAAAAGTAAAATCCATCCACTGGTCTCCACTTGTGTTAATTTATTTGGAATCAATCAATCATCACTTCTGAGCCTCTGTCAGCGTGTGGTAGTGTATTAACCTGTAGAGACCTGTAGAAACCCTCTGCCTGTATTTTCTATTTTCTTCTGGTTTTGCTGCGTTCAGGCGTCGACCTTCAGACAGTGAGTTTGTATCTCTAGCCAATAACTCTACCACACAGCGTGAACAGTTGGAACAATGTAAAAACGATGCAACTCCAGTTCATTCTGCTCTTCTCACTTATTGCACTACTCTTTCAGTAAGTGAGCTGCTGTTAACTGCTTGTTGGTGGATTTTGTACGAATCCAGTGGTCAGCACTGGTAGCTTACATTGTCCTGATCGCCCATGTCAGGCTTGTGCCACGTCTCGATCTTAATCATGAAGCTCTCTCCCATGTAATCATTCTGAAAGCATGGAGAGAAACATGACTGGATCAATCAACAATTATAACTGCTGCATGTACATGTGCACACCCAGTATAATTACATCACAGACAGGCTCTGTTTTAATGTCAGCATATAAACACTGCACATGTGAGTGTGCATGTCATGGACACACACAGACACAGTATGAAGTCAGACTCATCAGTGCGCCGCAGTGTCTCCTTTCATCTAACATGGTTAACATCTCATCTGTCATTGTGTGAGGTTAAAGAGTGTTTCAGTGAACACACAGTTTAGTTTAAAAAAATAAAACGTTCCACGTAAACGCACAAACTTTGAGGAAAATGCGATTTTCAGATTTTTTGCAGTTTGTTGTTTACTGTTCTTGTTGTTTTGTGATTAATCTACATATGAAATTCAAATGAAAAAACTTACTGTAAGAACTGCATTACAGGAAGTGGTGGGCCATGATGGAAAGAGAAGTAGAGACAAGGTTATTATAGATCATATGCAAAATGTAAGCATGAAAACAGGGTAACTGTGCATGTTCACAAAATGGCAAGCGCTGCTGTAATCATCCTTTAGCCTTCAAAATATGGCTGTCAATCGATTAAAAAAAATTACCTAATTAATTCCACAATTTACTGTAATTAATCAAATTTTTTTCGTCTTAAGGCTGACGCTTGTAATAATTTAGAATAAAATGCGAAATCATATGTATGTAGATTCAAAGGAAGCATATTTAATTTCAGATCCTATTGTTTAATATAATGTCTTTGAATGTCTTTAAACACAGATTCTTTTCTGTGAACGACAGATTTAAATAAAATCATCAAAACTGACTGTCAGCTTACATATATTTATTTATTGAAGCAGGTGAAATCCTCACTGAGATTAAAAATCTCTTTTCAACCATCTTGAAAGGCATATTTCTAATCTGCACTAAGTAAGACCAAAACCCAGGTCTGTATGTTAACGTTCAATAGAAAATTCCAAAACCGTCAAGGCCATTAATATTACAGATCACCTTAGCTGAGACTTCAAAATGGTGAATCTTCTTTTCACTCCGTATGAACTACTGGTCAGTCAGTCTGTCACATGATCAGGTACCAATCGTCAGTGCGTCACGTGAGTATCACACAGAAGTTGCTTTCAGTTGACTATACGTCAGTGTATGGTGTGGAATCACTTAAGTTGCTCATAATTGTATTTTTTTCAGAAAACAGACTGTAAACAATGAACATACTTCAAACGATCAAACTAATCAAACTGTAGTGTTGGAGTTGGTTTCTTCTAACCTGCATCGAGACTGTGTGTATGTGGTGGGACTCACCGGTTTTACAGTAAGGATACGCATTCCAGGCCTTCTCGTGAAGGTCAAGAGAATTTTTTGGTGCCAAATTTCGGATCACAAATGGCACTTTACTGCAGAGAGACAACCAGACAATTACTCAAAGGCATGTTTGCATGCTCAATAGAACCAAAGCATAGGGTACAAATGTATTTAACACATCTATCTTGTTTTCATTAGGTTTCTTAGGTGTCCAAAAACAGTTGTGCATCCATCTCTTTGTAGGTAGCTCTACCCTTTGTTTTATTGTTTGTGTGCCTACCTCTGCAGGTGGTAGATCTTATGGGTGTACTGTCCCTTCTGTCCATCCTTATCATAGGGCTCATTGACCAACACCTCCACTCCTTCTCCTCCTCCCGTCTCATTCTTACTGGCCTCCGCAACAGCGTACAGCTGACCCACTTGATACTGAAGGGACAAAAAGGAGAGAGTGCAGTTCATACATCTATACTGAATTCAATCCATTTCCTCAACACAAACAGTAGTATGTCTTACTGCTCATACTTCAAGTTCAAACTGCATAATTACTGTGTTTAGTTGGTGGTTTTACAGATGTTTTAAAAAGGAAAAGCGGAAAGCTGTTCTGAGATTCTTTTAAGTCCAGTTTTAGAAAGTGTTTTTAAGCCTTTTAGCTTAGCTTATCATAGCAGGAAAAACATGCAACTAGAATAAGGCAAGCAGCATTACAGGGCCTCTCTGATCAGTCAAAACACCAACTTCAACCTAATTTTCAACAGCTCTTATAAATCCGGTGTTTACATCCTGCCCAGCTCTTTAGTGCAGACAGACAAAGTAAGTGTCTAGCTGATGAAGACCATGGAGCACGTACCAGCTAATAAGGCAAACATTTTTCTCATAAGGTGATGGACCTCAAAAACATATCGGACTTTTGGGCTATTTGCCAGCACAACAACAACAATGCTCATGTTACTCTGCATATTGTAAAGGCAACCAACCATTTCTTAAGGCAACATAATGATGAGTTTAAGTCTTGTTTTGCTTCATAAAGCTGTAGACAGTTAATGCAGCCTTAAATCACACAAAACAGTTTACTAATGGCTAACTAGCATACTGGACAACATGCTTATTCATATTTATAACAAGGCTGTGTTTGGTGAAATGTGTAAAAACAGTAGTTTGTAGTGTTTTTTTAGTTGGGCAGAATAAAAACTACTAAATACTATACTACTATAATGGCCCAACCACAAGAGCAGAAGTTTAAAGACCCCTATTAAAAAAAAACCTTCTGTCGCGGCCTTTGTTAACTATTCGTGGAAATGACTGTGCGTTAACCATTTCCCTTTAAGTATCTAAGACACAGACATAAGCATTGGAAAACCAGCTGAGTAAGCCTTTTCTGCACTTTTCCTCCTCTGTTTCTCTTCTTCCTCTAGTCGTTCCCTCCCTGAGTCGGTTGTTGTGACACTGGAAAGAGTGACTCACAGCACTGCTGCAGTCAGCTTGACCAGGCCACTCCAAAATAACACACACACACACACACACATTAAGTTGTCAAAGGACCATCCTAACAGCCAACAGGCTTAAGCATGAATGTGTTTTCTTATGTTCGAGGGGTGATGTTTTTTTATTAACCGTATTTGCTTTAACCAGCAATTACACTCTCAGGGTTTGCTAATATCCGAGTGTAATGTAAAAAAAAATCTACAACCTGTGTGTTTTTGTATAAATATTAGAAAGTAAATGGTCAATCATTATGAGAAAATCATCACACACAACTAAGCCCATGACCACAGCCCCTAAGCCCCGCAGAAACCTGGGGAAAACACAATCCACCAGTGTCTGATGAAGTGACACACAGATACAACTGGTGTTTTCTTTGCATTTTGGTCCAGTAAGGCTTGGAATAACCATATTTATCTCTTAAAGATGATCAATAACTGCAGTTTGTCGCGTTAACACATCTGCAGTTCAATCCGTATTCTTCTTCTCCCTGGAGACAGTGTGTTCCTTCAGAGTAGTGATCTATTTTGGTAGCTGTGGATGATCAGCTTTGCCTCGATGAACAGAAACATAGGAATGTGACTTGCCGTGTATAACCAGTGTGGCTTCTCATTGTCAAGGCCAGATGCAAGACAAGCTTTTATGAGCAGCGCGGTGCCACAAACACAACAGTTAAGTACAGCTTCTAACAAACAAGCTGAACCTGAATGAAGGCCGTCATGAGTTTGGGACAAAACAACATGTTCAGGCAAAATGCTTTCTCTGCAAAGGCCACACAGGGCAAAGTGGAACTGCAAGTTTATACTAAGAGATGAGAACGATGAGAACAATTATCGTGTAAAAATTCAGTTAACCTGATTGGTTAAAGCAACACAAGGAATTCACTTGTTGAAACCTGTGGAAGCCATCACAGAAGAGTTTTTTGTGCAGTAAATTAAGTTCCTCTGGATAAGCTTTGGTGGTTCTGACAAAATCTGGGACAGCAAACGTCAAAATTTTAAATCCTGTAAACAGTTACGTTTTTGACATTTCTGCAGAAAACACAACATAAGCAATGAAATGTTTTTTTTTTCTCCCAATTGATTTATCAAATAATTGCTTCAGCTGATGTAATCTAACACAGAAGAAGAAGATTATTCCACGGCTTACGTTAAACCATGTGCCCAGCTGTGACCCAACCTAGTTTGCAAATAATGTGAATGCAGCATCACGTATGACAGGCCATGTTGTTTGTCAGTTACACAGATCCACCCAGAATCAGAAATAGAAAAAAAACCCACTACAACCCGCCCTGGTTTTAATTACAATTCGCTCCAGTCCAGGGTGTTGTAGCTGTTACTCAACTAACACAGGAATCTAACAGACAGTGAAGGGGTCATACAGCAAAGCAAACCGTGATTACGTGGCTTAGTGAAGTACTTGTTTCTGCTTTGTGTTAAGCAACGGAAAAACAAAGAGTACAGTGTTGTACGGAAACGTGGAGCAAGCCAGTGGCTGGGAAGAAGTTCACACACACACACACATACGGGCACAGAAAGGTAGCAAAAAAAACATGTGGTTCTCTTATAGGACAGAAAGCTGCTGTGGGGAAAAGGTTAATAAGCTCCAGAATAAACAAAGCTAAATAAATTCAAGGCCTGATATGAAGGTACAGCAAAGAGTTTCATCAGCAAGGGCATCTAAAGGAAGCATAAGGGACACACCGGGCAGTCACTACGGGTCGTTTTCTTTATCCATTAATCTGCCTGTTGTTAAATGAGATAGTAAAATAAAAAGAAAGTGTTCATTACAGTCCTGCTCAAAAAAAAAAAAAGTTAAAACAATCAATTCTGAAAATAGTTAGTCAGTTTAACTAATGGGTTAATGAGTGGTATCCACATAGTTCAGTTATGCTTTTAATCAATCATTTGACACCAGGTCACATGAAATGATAACAGAAAAATGTTGCTCGGCTGCCTGGAGAATTTTAGATAGCGTTGCAAACTAATGCAATGTGAAAAACTATAGTTAGACGTTCATTCAGAGATAATTTAAACTGGCAGTTAAAAAAAAAAAAACATTTGCAAAAGAAAACTTAAGAGGAAGTGATACTGAAAATGAAACATAGATTTTACATAAAACGGAATAACCCAAATCTTTGTTACTTCATAATTAAATCTAACACAACAGTAAAACTGTGCTTTAATTGTAGCCAGTATCCTACATATATGTGAGCCATCTGTCTGGTAACCAACCATAAAAGATGAAACAATTAAAAAAGTAAGCAGCTAATAAACACACATACAGTTAACATTTATTGTTCCCGATTGTGTAAAGTATATAAATAGGTCCTTACCTCCTCCACTGAAATGGGCAGGACGACTCGGCTATGAAAAAACAAGGAAGATCGTATTAGGTGACAGGTATCCCAGTCAATCATCAAACAGCAAACACGACATAGAGCAACAGCTGACAGCTACAGGAAGTGGATACTGCATGTTTTCAGAGGACATCATATTTACATTTTGCCTTTGGATCTACCTTACAGATACACAGTAAGTGTGCTGATTAAACGATCAAAGCGCGTTAATAAAGAGTCGCATGTTCAATAGTCAGGGTTCAAAACAAAAACAGAATATGAGGCGAGTTTGACACCAGACATTTAGAGCAATAACAAACTGTCAGGTACAGCTGCAGTGAAACCAATTAAGTTGTGGCAGTTCAGCAACGACTTGATGAAACTACTAAAATCTGTCATTGTCTACAGATGCCGTCATAAAACGAGCCTCCGATTATGTGGCTAACTTTATAACCCATTCATCACGTGTACGAGGAAGATGCTGGACATTACATCCTCTGCCAGTGAGCACGCTTAAACCCCATCCCTCCACAACAGGAAGCTTGAGAGAAAGAAGAGGAAATTACTAAACCGTGTACAAGTCAGACACATACAGTATATGTACAGACAGCTGACATAGTGTCTTAGTGAGGCTTAGGCCATCAGAACAGCTTCTGTGCTGCTTGGCATTGGTTCTCCAAGTCTGTGAACTCTACAGGAGGGATGAACAGCATTCTTCAAAAGATATTCACTCATGCGGTGTTTTGATGATGGTTAAATTGACTGGCTTCTTCCACAAGCATCCACAATGAATACATTACAACAAACAAACATGTTGCGTTTGGAACGTTTGCTGAGAACGAAAGGGACTAATCTCGACGGAGCGAAAGTGTGTTTATTCAAACCCACCTCAAAGTAGTGCTGCATTTGCATCGTATTTCAAAATTCCAGATTGTTTCACAGCTCAGTCTTAATCAAAATACTCTGCTACACAATAGGTTTCCTTTCTGACGCGCAAATCCAGTTACTACGTTCCTTACATCCTTGTAGACATGGAGAGTAAAACAAATAATGAACCTCCTTTTCAATTTCACAGAGATCACACAACAAAGTCTGTCATCCTCTGGAGAGACATTAAACCTGCCAGTTTCTAGGGCTAATGGTAATGTTCCTGAATGCAACTACACACACGAGGACCTTACTTAACATGGGGTTGTCCGCTGTAGTTGTATACGACAGTTTTTATTACCTTTATGAGACACTGAGTTCATAGTGTTGTTGGTGCAGAGCGCTGTCTATCACATCAGTCCCAAATCCTCCCATCAGGATTTTCCTTTCATTTGTCAACCATCTGTGTGTGCATACGTACCCTTCTCGTGTGCCATGATACAATAGCAAATTAATCGCCACCTGTTGCCAGTCTAGAAGGACCTGAATATTTCATTAGAACAGATCAGAGTGGAAGAAGAGCCTGCCATGCGTGAACTCAATGGCTGCTTTAAGGAAAAATATAGAACTAAGTGTAGGTTCACTGCATAGTTTCCGCTCACTGTTGAACTAATATGTTCATTTTACTTATATAATAATAAAAAAACAACTGATCTAAATGTACTCACGTCTGAGGTTAACAGTAAATCCTATCAAGGAGTGTCAGACATAATTTCATGTGTCGAGCAGAGTGTTGTGGTGAAAGGACAGAAGCTTAGTTACACAAACATTGAATATTTCCCTAGGCTTTCGATTATCCTCTTAAAAACAGCACTTTAACCTTGCCGAGCCTTTCGCTGTACTTTGCTCCGCGGTCAGATGACGGCCACATACGTGGATGCTGGATGCCAGGGATGTACACACGACACGACGGTCATAAAACAGGCTTTGCTCAAGAGTTAGAGGAACTGGGATGTGGACGGCGTTTGCCAGGTTACCTCATAGCATCTCTGAAGTCAATAAAAAAACTACACTTTAAACTCGTCCCTTAACGAGTCAGCAGGTTTGGTTGACGAGCAGCAGCGCACGCCAAACCCATGAGTTTATTCATTCCCGCCATTGTTTTAAATACACGGCTTTTCGATGCCGAAATAACAGCACTGTCACGCTTTTTCAAAAGTTGTCTTACGTTAATTGTACTGTCGTACTTTTGCTAACAGCAGGACTTAACGGACTGTAACGGAGATCTGATAGTCCCACAAAGTTCAACCAACAGACGGAAACTCTTCAACTTAATACAATAGGGTCATTTCCCTCGTTTCTAAGCAGTTCATAATATGGGTAATGTTGCTTAAGTTTCAGGGTTGTCTGTCGACAACCGTTGCGACAACGACAGGGTCTCGCGATTCAAATAAAACAAAAAACAGCGCAGTTTCAAAAAAAATTACGATACTCACAATTCTTTAATAAGCATGTTGACCGTGTCTTCGTCCAAAAAGCGGCATAAGAGAGAGCGAAAAGCAACGAAAACGCCTTTAAAGCAGGTAGGAACCGTTCATTCAGCGGCCGCCGCTTTTCACTCCGGGCTTTTCTTCCTGGAAGATGCCGTAACAAATGGGCGCGGCGTCGAAAGAGGAGGAGGAGTCGAGACGCTCACCTTTTGTTCCAGGTAGCTTCGTGTGACGTTCAGGTGCAGTTGGTTAAACGGCCACCCACAGTCTTACAGACACGTTCATCAGTTATTGCACATTTATTTGTGCGCAATTAAGCTGAACACACGTGTTCACCGTCCGCAGCCCGTGTTTGAATGCGTTCCAACAGAGCAAACAGGCATTACTTCTTGTGGTTTCGACTTTGTGTGTAGCTACCCCTTCGAGCTACTACTTTTAGGCTACTTTTTGTCACCATAACAATTCATAGGCTCGTTTCCTCTCCTAATTCTCGTTGCTTTCGCACCCGATGTTCCTCAAATAATAATCATGTGAATCATAACTGACTTGAACCACCAGTAACCTCAATATTTGCATTTGCCCGCTGTGATAACACCTCTCGTTGGTTGGAAAAACTGACTTAACCGCAATTTGAAGCTCACGTGATCCTCACGAGCCTGACAGGTGTGGTGTCGTGCGTGTGGTCTTACATGTCTTGTGCAGCTTCTGAATTCAAGACTGCAGCTCAGTCAACCACAGTTGGTTCACATGGATAGTTCAAGGTTTCTTCCACTTCCCACTGGGTGGAGCAGCCACTGAGCCTTGTGTTCACACCTTGGTCTGGTCAAACCAGTACAGGGAGAAACCAGCTGCTCTGGTTCAACTTGTTTATGAAACAGCTATGACACTTTATCGCTACTCAGGACGCACCTGATTGAAACGGTGCCTGGGAAACTCTATCAACTACTTCTATTCTGTTGTTCTCCAGATACTACGTGTAACGGGGAGAGACTGACCCCTGCTGCTTAAAAATATATTGTCCTTCCTCTACAATACCAGAAATGTGCTTAATGTGGTTCTGCTTTTGGAGTAAAAACACCTAAAGTGGTTGTACTATACGCCCATTGAATGATTGTGTAGGTGTAATATCATTTCACGTTCTCATTTAAAGTCATTCAAACGTTTGCACATCCATACAAATTATTGTGTTTATTTTGCTTCAAATATTGATCTGTTTTTTTTTTTCTTTCAGTTGAAATAACGACTTAAAATGTCAATGACAATGGCTATACTGTGGTACAAGACAAGAGAAAACCAAATATACAGCATAAGAACATAAAAACACACGTTTTCATAAACATCAGAGGGGAAAAAAGCTGAATAAATGACAACACAATCAAAATGGAACATGGTAGAAAAAAAAGTACATGCCCGAGGGAGGGAAACAAGTATCAGTGTTTCAGCTGACATCCCCCTTTTCAATCATTACATACAATCAAACCATAGAAACAAAGGATTCCTCTAAACAGTTCAATACATCAATGAATAAATCCGACTCCAGCTGAATCCTTTTCATGTGAGGTTTGGGTGAATCGTATCTATCAAGGACAGGGTTTAAGGTACGGCAGTGAAGGAAAGTGCTAGTTTCCCAATGCGAGGGAATGAAGAGCTGGCTGCGTGTAGTAACTCATCACTCATTCACTCTGCACTGCTGTGATTTTACCTGATATGACGTTAAATGTGACTTTAACCCACAGAAGTTTGTGGTTTGGTACAAATGTCACTGTTATTACTGAGAGTGAACTGAGGATGGGTCACCAGATAAATGAAACCAGTGTCTATCGTGGCTCACATTCATAGCGCTGGAGGAAAAGGACTGCGTCAGAGTATACCTGTACCATGCAATCATCTGCAGTTCTAATTAAGACACCCTTCTATGGAAATGAACGCAGTAAGTATTTACGTGGGGTTTTTAGGAGACTGATAAATGTGAATTCGGTTTTGGGAGATGAAAATAAAAATAGGAAACTTGTAATTCGAAATATTGTTTTCAGTGAATCAATTCCCAGTATTTTGTCTCTACGTACAAATACGTATTTAAAGAGACGACACAACAACACAGTGGATCTGCAGCTACTGTATGTGTACTGTTTTCATTTAACTGTACTTTTCCTTTCCTTTTACTTTTTCCAGTTTCCAAAACGTTTTCACAGATGGCAATCTCACTAAACACATTAAAATATTCACTGCATTCATTATATTCCATATACTTCTTTACAAATATCAAACCCGTGCAGTTTAGTTAAGATGAATATGCCTATAGTGGTACGTCCAGGGCGCTGAGCTGAGAGACAAGACTCTGCCCCACGGTCCGAGCATTTAAAGGCCATATTATGAACATGTGAAGCAAGTTTTCTTCGGGGAATATAAAAATAACTGCATCTTTCCGTTCCCATGTTCTGAATTAAAAATCTGTATTGTATACATTCTTTGCATCATGCACCACTTGCAAGCAGAGCCATGCACTGTGTGTAAAATACATGACAGAGGTCCATTTTAGTGGTCTAAAGTGCATCATGTGCCATTCGTTTCTCATTCATCTGATGGCGGCAGGGGCTTGTCTCTCAGCTCAGTCACCTGCTCTTCAAGCAACGGACCCGAAGCAGTAAACGTCTCACGAGGTGTTTGTGAACAGATTGTGTAGATGAAAGGGATAATAGATGGAGGGAGAGAGGGACTGGGTGTGCCATATCCTGCCTGTATCCACTGCTCCCGTCATCTGTACATGTCGAGAGGCACCCTGAGGGTCATGGCTGTCTTTGGAAGTGCCTCTGTGAGTTACTGAAAATATCAGCAGAGCCTCACTCTATGGTGTTTAAAGACAGCGGACTGACTCAAACAGCGATTATTCTCTCCCCACACTGTTATCAGGGCTTTTCTATCAAAGACGGGGATCCTTTATTGCCTGCGTTCAGTCTCTCCTCACTACGTTTAAGCATGTTTAAATCTCCCTTTATGTGTGTAAGAATTTAATTCAAGTGTAACATAGCTGCTTTACCACAAAATTGAAACCAAGACCAAAGCAGTAGCAAGAAACAGTAAACTTGATTGGTTTCTTTGGAATCCATAATGTCAAAAGATATCATCTGCATTTAGCTCTTAAAGAAGCCGTTGTTTAGGCTAATTGTTGGAGTGAATTTACCTCACTTGCGCTTTGAAGCTAAATGTAAATGATGCATTCCTGTGATTCATCTAGCACCTTTGTAATAAACAAATGAAGTCTGTGAAATGTAGACAATGTTGCCTGTTTGTCTGTTTGTGTGACATCGCCTGTCTGTGTGTGATAATGTGTGAAAATGTTACCCAGCACCTCACAGAAGCACTTATTGCTACAACGAATCAACGCTTCAATAGCTCACTCTAACATTTAAGCACACACTACAGTGTCTGTGTCCTGTCTACCTACTCTAAACACACTTTTTTCTCCACATCATATGATCATATATTGAGGAAAAACGATTAAAAACAGCAATTCTGAGATCATATTGCAAGTAATTACGTACATTTGGGGAAACAAAAATAAATCAGTAAGACAAACAAAAACGGAATTGATGGCAAGTTGAGTGTTGAGTTGACCAGCTTTGTGTCTGGCATCATGCAGTGTTTTCATGATTAACTCGTCTGTGTGTCATTCAACTCATACTGTGTGTTTCAGTCTAAACTGCTACCAATACTGTGGATCTGTATCCAGGTAATGCCCCCGTGGGGGAAGAGGAAGCATACATGCCATAGCCACTGGTGTTTGTGTGCTTCTTTTTTTGTCTCCCACAGGACATTATCCTCAGAAATCAAAAAGACACTAGCTAGGTCTACTACAAATCACACTGGCTTTTGCTAAAAAGCACAATACTGTCGCTGAGAATGTCATATTTGTCTCCAAAGTCTCCCATTGGTTGGCATCTTCTTCTTTTAAAGTAGGAGGACGGACTGACAGAACGGGTCGACTTTAGGGACAGGTGTATAACAGCTTAAAAGAAATAAAAAGAAGAGGAGTCAGTTGGGGAGATGAACAGTCTTTTCCCCATTAGTCAGTTTTCTCCTCAGTTAAAAGGTGCAGTTGAGTGAGAGGTTGGGAGTATCTTCAGCCCCTCCTGCAGTGGGCTGAAGCAGACGTGTGTTTCTCACAGTGTATAGTCAGTGTATATGGGAGGGTGAAAGCAGGTGTTGCAGTGGGGTGGCAGCCCTGCTAGACCAGAATGGCAGTATCATGATGGGTGAGGGGAATGTGAGGGATTTGTGACACATCTGAGTGCAGACAGACCGCGTGATGCGCTGCAGCATTGGGGAGGACAGAGTGAATGTGTGACATCCCCCATGTCACAAGTGAACTCCACCACTCTCTCCTCCCATCTCTCCACTTTCCACATCTCCTCTTCCTCACCACTCCTCCCAGTCTAGACGAAGTCCTCTGGTTTGCTGCCGTTATTGATCTTGACGTAGATCTTGGGATCCTCGTCTCGCTCGTCTCTCAGGCGTTGGAGGTGGCGGCTGTGGCACAGCAGGTAGAAGGGAAGGCAGAATCCCAGCATGCTCAGCACTAAGAGGCCAACATTCACCTGAAGACAACATAAGGGTCAGACATGTGTACTGGGCATCACAGTAATAACCAGAGATTGGTTTTCTTGGTTTTGCTCAAACTGTGGATCAGTCGCAGTTAAATCAGAATCTTTGCTGGTCAATCTTAAGAAGATAGATAGATAGATAGATAGATAGATAGATAGATAGATAGATAGATAGATAGATAGATAGATAGATAGATA
>JAPQRN010000006.1:5320576-5342420 GCA_037367275.1 Coranthus polyacanthus | reverse complement strand
AAACCACGTATCTCAAAATGTGTTGACTTTGAATGTTCGTGATAAATTTAAGTATTAAATATTCCTTTATGGGTAGAGATAATCTTCCTCATTAAGATAAACAATATTTTTTGAGTCACATATAGGTGCAAAGTTCAGGTGTTGGCATACTGTTTGTAGTGTATGTATGAAATGCTCTTTTTTATAATTTGTGTCATTACAGTATAACAGTAAAACATATCACACACTTACACAGCAGCATAGAGGCCTCCAACTGCAGAGTGGATGAAGCCTCTGACAATGGTGTGCAAGATAAATGACAGAATCTGAAGAAGAAGGGAAAAAAGTGCATTCAGTACCAGGTCGCTTCACAGTCTGCCTACGCTTTAATGGGAAACTACCCGTTGTCTTTGATGAATGGGATGCGCATTTAGTAAATAACATGCAATGACTGAGTTGTCCAGTAGGTGTCACTACAACACTAATACATATCAGGAGCTGCAATGCCATGTGAATCTCCCTGTTTGAACATCATGTACATCTTGTCTCTCTGCAGTGCTAACTCTGTCTGTGAAGAGACTCAGAGCAGTGCGTAGATAAATATACACCTCTGAGAAGGGAAAATGTAATAGCATATTCTAATCTTTGCTTGGTTTTTAAAATCTGTTATTAGCCAGTCAGCATTTTAAATATCAGCATTCAAAGAGTGCTTGCTATGCACCATGCAAACTGATAACAGCTATTTTATTGTGATTTTTTCTTAATCGTTTGCCCAGCATTGGTATTAAATGTTTTGTTTCTGTTTTTAGGGTTCCTTATAACAATCATACCAGGGATGCCAGATACATAATAGCTGGCCTGTACTGGCTGGACTGTCCTTGGGCTAATGCTTGCAACAGCATGTCAAAAAAAATAGCTTTTTAACTCAGTCTGCTTTAGTGTTTGTACCTGAAGGGTCAGGTTAGGGATGATGCAGGTGACTCCGAAGCCAACCAGGAGCAGGTTGGTGAAGATGAAGGCTCTGGTGGCGTTGATGATCTTCTGAATCTGTTTGTCCGGGCGACGGGGCTGACCAGGCTCCCTAATGGAACAAGTTAGAATTTAATATATATTTTTGTTCACCAGTAACATGTTTTTTCCCCAGCTTCCCACTTTTCTTTTTTCTCTGCTGTGTGTGGGTTCAGCCTCACCTCTTGGTCATCTTGTCATTCTCATCCTCGCAGTCTTTAAGCCTCCAGTCCATGACGTAGCCAATCACAGGAGAGGTGACCAGACACAAAAGCTGGAGCACACCAAAGATGGATGTGTAGACACTCACTGGAAGATAACATACCAGGTATTAGGAAGTTATTATTATGTTTTTCTATTTTTTAAATTTTGAACATAAAATGAACAGTATGAATAGATTAGAGGCAGATGCACACACGCTGGACACTGGAAGATAAATGTTGGCCTTTTTAGGTTATTAAAAACACATTTTAATCCAGACTTCATGCTCTTATGAGACAGATAAAGTAGACAGAGAGCTGTGGAAGAGGCTGAAGGGTGTGGGTGGGTTGAGCATTTTAAGTTTCTTACCCACTTGCATCCTCTCCACTGCAACAGCAACAGGAAGCCAGCATGACAGGAAAAGAAAAAGGGCAAGAGAGAGACGAACGGAAAAGAAAAGACGGAGGGAGTTAAAAACAAGCAACAGGACGGTGTAGCTGAGCAGAGAGCAGCAGAGAGAGATGAGGTTGTTAGAAGTCGCAGAGCAGAGAGTTATACAGAAGAAGTGACATCCTCTGCAACACAAATATTAGAGGAAAAAAAGCAAACATTCAAAAAAATCTTCTGTTTGCATGCACAGCTCAGTCTGCTAACAGACCCACACCTGTGCTGAGGTCTCCATCTGCCAGATACTCCAGGATGGTGTTCATGGCCCCCATGTAAAAAATGAGGCGCAGCTGGGTCACACACATAGTGATGAGACTCAGCAAGAAGATGGGACTGAAGATACTCTTCATGAAGGACTGGGCTGCAGAGGAAATGAGAGACAAGAGTGATCATTAAACTCATGTTAGATCAGATCGTTTACCACTACACCAGGCAGGTCTTCTGATTTCATATCAAATATTGGCTACAATCACTGAGCTTTGTATTCAGCAGGAACGAGATTTTTCCCTCAACACAACTAAATAAAATCTTCCACAAAAATCTTATCTTGCTTTTTTATTATTACTGTACATATTTTTTGACTCCGTTTTATTACAATAAATGTTAAAAGTAGTAACATATCCCACACAGCTTAAAAACACGTGCCTTACTACTAATTACTAGCTTTGAACTCCTACAGTGAAACATGGAGGGGACAAATGATGGAAACTGTTGCACGCAAAAAGATGCTACACAGATTCAATGAAAAAAGTAGTTGCGGAACAATGGGTCCAGAGGGAATAACATTACTTCAACAAGAATCTGATGGTTTGGTACTGTATATTTACAACCGTTGACATGCGTTCCTGCCCTTCACGCCCATTGTGTCTGTTTTAGGTTTCTTTTTAGTTTCTGTTGTGTTTCTATTTCTATGTCATTAAAATTCAATTAAAAAACAAAAAAAACAAAAAACCCAATTTGAAATATTACAGATGTCTACTGTCTATCTATGTCTAAGACAACATTTAAATGAAATGTTTCCACAGACTTTGTACGTTGAAGACTTTACAAAGTCTTTAGAGACATTAGACTTTTGGCCTGTCTGTACCATTTGACATCTGTTGGATCACAACAGGTAAAAAATAATAGATAAAAGACACATTTTGAAGTGTAACATGCTGAAGTCACAAATTGGGCTAGGAGTGACCTTGTTTTTAACTGATAATCCTAAAAAACAGAAAAAGGGACTTAGGATATGGGTTAGGGTTAGGGTAGTTTAGTGAATTTAGTGAATCTGATGAGTTGAAATTAAACCAAAAACAACCACTGGTCATTTGTTCAAAATGTTGCAGAGTTGTAAATCTCCTGCAAGTCGTGAGTGCAGGTCTTTTCTACCAGTTGCAGCATTGTAACACACAACCTAAACGATTTCAGCAACAAGCCTGAACATGCCTCTCCGTTAATACATTAGAATTTCAGTCCCTCTTCACCGTCTGAACTCTTTTCATGCGATGGGAAAACTACACCAGTGTACTTTCTCCCCAGGGTAAGTCTTGATTGAACTATCATCTAAATATTCCCACTAGCCCTTGGGTGCCCTGGTAACACGTCTTCACCTGTAGGAGAAAGCCGAGGGGCAGAGGGATTCACAGAGAGGTGGCTTCTACGAAGAGTTGATCATTAAACAAACTTGCGAATATAAATAGAAAATGGACACAAATGCCCATATGGTGAAGGGACAGATAAAGCTGTTAATGGCCGGCGCACAGATGGAGCTGCAGGGTTTATTACCCAGAACGAGTGTCCATCGGAGGCTTTATTAGGGGAATTGTTTGGTGGCAGGTTATGCTCGTAAGGTAATGTTTTATAGGTACTTTAATCAACAATGTGATTACATGATGATTATTACAATAAAAATAGCAATTCAAATAAAATGATATGTATTTTACAAATGAAAATAAATTGACCAGACAAAACCTAAAACATGCTGTGTTCATACTGTCTACAATCAAAAGTCAAAGTAAAATGTAATATCACTGCTTTCTGTTTTAATTTGCATTTTCCATATCGTCCCAACTATTTCTTATTTGGGGTTGTGTATAGTATTTTTGGTTTGATTTAAAAGCATGCATATAGGAAGAAATCTTCAGCACTGGATCAAAATGTTTACATATCGTACTGGTTATGAAGTGTTGAAAAACAGTATCTGCTCAACATGTTCAGGCAATTCAGATCTTGACAAGATGGGAAAGAAAAGAATGCTTTTAAGTAAGTACAACAAAAACGTCACACATACGTAAGTTAATAAGGGGGAGACAGGGAACAAGTTCAGTTGTTATAAAACAAACCATGGGCATCCTGACTACACTCCAAATGCACACACACTGATGCTTGGCCTTCAACCCATAACAATGCTCCTCTAGCGCTCCCTGCCAACACGCCTCACACCTGCTGAGCGGATTTTCTAGGAAAGGGGTCCGAACTGATTCCACGGTCCATTTGGTACCAAAGAGACCAAAAGGGGAGCAACCACACCCCCCCACTGGGAGTCGCTGACCTCAGTGGGAAAGCTGAAGGGGGGGCAGCAGGGACTGAGGAGGCTCAGAGGTGTAGGGGTAACAGAGGTTAGCGTAGCGTGGATGTAGGGCAGAGGTACAATGATATGCATGGGGCACCACAGGGATGTATGGATGTTTGTGTCTGGGTCCAGGGTACAGATCTGGGTCATGTTCAGAGGTTTTATTCTTTGCAGAGCTGAGAGGTGTCATTTTATCCATACACTGGATTTTTTTTTTTATCTTATGACAGGTTGTACAGTGGTTACAAGCCTCTAGTATTACATTTGGTCATTAGTTGTAAAATATTGCTTTGTGCAGCTTTAAATTAAAATGAAAAGAACTGATTTCATCTTTGTTTATGTACTATGTAATATGTACTGCATAAATAAAATGCCTCAGGCCCTGTGTCTCAATAGTGAAGTTTATGAAGTGCTTATTACAATTCCTCCCCAGGACTGTGGGATGGGCTGTTTCCTAGAAAGCTTTTGTCTGTCATGGAGTTTTCAGATAAATCACAGAGCAGCTGACGCCACTCACAGGCTGGCTTTTGAGATGCTCAGATGAATATTTATAAGTTGGCAAAGGGCACATAGCAAATAGGGGGACTGTCTTTGCTGAAGACTTAATCGTTTCAGCACAACACTCTATTTCACCATTTGAATTTCTCGACGTACAGAGAGCAGTGACATTATCTCAGCAGCATGCTGGGAAATCCAGTTTTGAGTATCAGATCGTAAAATAACCCACTGTCTGTACAAGCTCCTTATGGGCTTGTACAGACAGAACACAATGCCAGAAATTCTCAATGTAGGAGTTATACAACTTAAACTTTAAGAATTGTTTTCCATATGCCACAAGTTACTCATGGGTCATTCCATACCAACTCACATCCACCTTCCAGTTTAAGTTTAAAGATTTGATTGAAAATGTCTAGTAAGTTCTATATTACTTTCAATCATTAAATGATGAAGAAGTAATATAATATCTTCAAACCTTTCATATATCTGCAATGAATACTGACACTTTTCCATAAAAAGAAATTCAAATAATGGATGAAATCCATGACATGAACTGGGATGTCCTATGATGTCCAGTTTAGACTTACTCTCTTCCTCCGTCTTGCACTTCACCTCCAGGTCCACAGTGGACAGGCACAGCTTGTTGGCCTCCTGTGTGGCCAAGTCTTTGGGTGGCTGGTGTTGCTGCTTCATGGAGTTGCCCACACTGAGACGGCGCCCCACTGTCGTCACCTGTCGATAGAACTGCTTCCCAGTGATCTTGTGGTCAAAGCCCAGCCAGCTGAATTTGATCTTTACCCTGAGGAAACACAGCCAAACATGATTTTCAGCAAACTAGAAGGCATAGAAAAAAAGTTGAATGTGTATGAAAAAGTAAAGAAAAACAAGATGGGAGGGAAAAACTTCAACAGAAAAGGAAAAGAAAAGGGGAAACAAAGGAGCCAGGTGAATGAGAACAAATCCTGCTGATCATCTGGCTTTATAGTCTTTCCTGTCTTTAGCGTGTTTTGGCTTCTGCTGCATTACACTGGGATTTAGACATCATGAGTGAGTGAGAGCATGCATGTCTATGCAGTCTTGTATATGTACAGTATGTGTGTATGTGGGAATGCTGGCTGCGCAAAAACAGATGTCTGGGCTCAATGGGAATCCACTTACAGCAGGTATGAGGTTAGCTCACAGCATAATGATGGCTGCTTAAGAGGAGCTGGAGGGTACGGAAATGTTTATCTGCTGTCTTTGTGTTTGTGTGTCAGAGAAGGTGCGTGTTTTTATCTTACGTGAAGTCCATGTCCTCTGGGCCAGGGAAGGGCTCCAGAGGCCAGTTGACGAAGCAGTTTAAGAAGACAAGGCAGGCACAGCCAGCCCAAACCAGCAGGATGGTGATGAAGGTGGCACCAAGATCATAAATCACCTACAAAAACACCCAAATAAACACAGCATAATGGAGAGTCGATAAGGCTCTGTGTTAGCGGCAGATACATTATGTAACTGAGACAATAAATTCATATTTTGGTGTAAATCAAAATTTGGATTAAGAAAAAAAAAATGCTGAAAAAATAATCAAAGGTTACCTTAATGCCAGGGAAGGTGACAGCAGAGGAGGCGTAGGATCCAATCATCAGGGCGATGAAGGTTGATCTCAAGTCTCCGAACATGTTAGGCAGCTGTGGAGAAAACACCAACTCAATCTTGACCTCATCAGGACATGTAATTACATGATTTGCATTACTATGACAATCTACTTAGCCTAGGGCTTAGAAGGGAAAAATCAGTTATCCATTTTCCAACACACCATGCACAGACTGGTCTTGTTCTTCTCAAATTTCAGTGGAAGGAGAGAGAAAGAGATTCTGGCCTTAGGGGTTTTTGCTCTAATTTATCTTTAGTTCCCCAAATGCACGATTGAAGCACCGTGCAAAAGTGACACAGGTGTCACAAACTGTGCTGCACTAAAACAAAACAAATTACTGGCTTAAACATTATTAAAGGAATAGTTTGGAGTTATATTATTTTCCTTTCTAGCTTAGGCTCAGATGAAAAGATTAATATCCCTCTCATATCTGTCATTCCAATTTAATGCACCAGCAACTTATCACAAAGCCTGGAAAAGAGAAGAAAACATCTAGCATGGCTCTGTCAAAAGGTAACAAACACTGCCTGTCAGTGCACCTGTAAAGCTTACAAATGAAGGATTCATAATGTTACATCTCACTTTTTAAATTTGCTGAAAAGATAGTGAAAGTGTGAAATGGCAGTTGTGGTTTTACACAGTTTTGTCTTTCCCGGTGGGATAGCTCCCCTCAATCCGTGCTCAACATGATGACAAGGCTCCAGGATATAACCTGAATTATTGAGCTTTGGAAATACTGCTCGGTGGATTTTGTTACCTTTTGACGAGGCTACGCAGTCTGCTTGACCCCATTTCTAGACTATATGCTAAATTAAGCTAACTCAGCTGAACCTAGCTTCATTTATATAGCTCATTTCAGATAAACATGTAGTACAAAGTTAAATTACAACAAAAGTCAAATTCATATGAATAATAATTCAATTAAATCAAATTAAATAATCATCTTGGATAAAAAATAATATGAGAAACAATGACTAGAGTTTAAAATAAACTTGAAATTAAAAGTCCAATTAAAAAGATACCTATCTTTTTAATAGTCTATCCTTATAAAAATACAAACTGCCTCTTTGGTTTTAGCCTTTTACTTAATGTACATACATGGGACCGTATGCAAGAAACCTGCTGCTAGCCTAACTTTAGGATAATCTACTAGCTAAGGATAATCTGTTAGATTGACAGAATGTATGTATGTACTAGATTTAGTTAACTTCGGTCAATTAATTACTTCATTTTGTGTCAGTGGACGTCACATCAGCCTGAAAACAATTTTTGTTGCACACATGCATGCAAACACTTCACTGTCCTGCTCCACGTGACTGACTTTTGATTGGCTCCCCACCAGAAAAGTACATACGTATGGGTGTTTTTCTTGTACTGTGTTTTTGTTCCACAATTTGAAGTGGAGCAGAGAGAGAAAAGCCAGAGAGTCTTGCATAATGACGCTCAACCATCAGCTTGATACAAGAGCACTCTCTGTTCTTAACTGGGTGATTTCAGAGAGTAAACAGCCTTCTTCAGGAAGTCAACAACACAGAAAAAGAAGTGCAAGAGAGCAACATATGGCCAAAAGATTTAATATCTGTCGATGTGGGACTGTTAATTCATGCCATCTGATCTATGACGTATACTTTTAAACTGGAGAGGAGGAAATCGTATTCTATATCAACTGCAGTGAATGAAGTGGGGGGAGGGAAATAAAAATGAGGCTGGAACTCCTCAGTAGAAGTGTTATTATGGGTCATAAATAGCAGAACTGCTCAGAATTCCCCTCCAGTGTCTTTCACATTGTCTTCTTCGTCCAGCTGCTGTGTTCACTCCAGGGGTGTAGCTTGTTAGGCGGCTGTTTGAACCCTCTCACCCCACACAAAACGCCACTCCCCGGATTAATTAGAGCAAAGGTGAGCTCCGAAAATCACTACACTCCCGCCATGACATCCAAAATAACAAGGGTCTGGATACCCCCGCCCCTGATTCTCTGGAGTGGCACTCAACCAGAAGAATCCAATTATGACACTTTACAGGAGACTTATTAAGTGGGGGAAGATGGGGTGACCTTTGGCCCAGTTAGTGAGAAGGAGACGAGACGAGACACAAATGTCCAGCTCTGTGGACTTGATGTGGTCAGCATGATGAATCGAGGCCAACTATGCACTGTCAACAGGTTCAGATTTCACCACGGGTGCTCCATCACTTCCTCATCCTCTAGGCTCTCATGATGGGTCACTATCTATCTATCTCTGTTACAAGAGTTCTATTAAAAGCGCAAATTCATGGATTTAATGAGAAGATTTGGGTAAGCTTAGGAAAAACTACATTTTTATAACATGAAATAAAGATTTAGATTCCAGATAATCCGCGCAGATAGCTGAGATACAGGCTCTAACCTCTCTATCATTCACCTCCTTTCCCACCAATACGCCCAGGCATGTTTGTTCAGTCTGGGAACGTGTTCATTTGAAAAAAAAAAGTGCCGTTGCCTAAAAATCTGATCACGAGAGCAAACAGCTCAGCGCCAGAAAAACCACACACCATCTGTGTGTGTGTGACAGCATGCCTAAACCAGCGTAAACCACTTCTAGTTCCTGAGATGCTGAGCACTGCGTTCGTCTGGTTAATGATTACGTCACATGGAGAGTTTCTCTGGGTTACTAGGTCTGAATCACAGTCAGCTGATGAGACCACTGTTTCCCAAAAACATGTCATAAACCAGTTTGAACGAATCATTATGAAAGAAGAAGTGGGGATACATGGGTTGAGCAGTGTGAGGACAAAGTGTGAGCATGTTGATGGGAGGAGCAGCTGTCAGGCTTGATGAGGAGCAGATAACAGTGTTTTTGTAGCTGCAGTCAATAACACATCAGTCAAGGAGACAGGTGAGTTTGGAACTGTTGAGCACCAGTGCACAAAGAATCTGCTGTGGCCTCAGGCAGTAACAGACAACAACAAGCGACTGTTATTGTGACACAAGACAATTAAAAGTATAGTCTGACATTTTGGGAAATATGATTACCCTCCGTGCCAGACAAAGCATGTCTGTCTGGGTGAGTGACCAACATAACCCATGAATAGATGCAACAATTTTTATGAAACTTGGTACAGTATGTATATTGAATCAGTGAATATCTACAACTTAAGAAACTGTCAAATAAAAATATATTTTCTGTCAAGTACACGAAATTAAACATGCTCTTTTACACAACTAAATCTCATTAAGCAGCAGGTGTTTTTAAACTCTAATCTAACTCTAATCCCTGAAAGGTTTAAATAAGTTTTTCTTCAGAGGGCAGCACTATGTTTTGGAGATTTTCTAATCATCAGAGGAATGCATTGCCTGTGTTTTTCATGTTCAGCATTCAGAGTAGGTTATCTGATTAAGCAGTTACTAAACAGAGGCATTGCCAGAGTTTGACTAAACAAGATTTTGCCTCCTAACAAAAATCCCAGCATCTCATTTCTGTAAATGTCACCCCTTTTCTTTATCCACCTTTGGCTCCCTCATTAAATGCAGCTTCACTAATCCTCTTAAGTCAAATCTCAATTACATCACTGATTAAATATGACCATCAGTATGTTTATGAGTGTAGTGCAGCAATAAAATTTGAGAATAGGAAATCTGTATAGATAGCTTTTTCTTTTTAAAAAAAAAAATAATTACACTTGCCATTTACTTTGTTATTGCCTCTTCCCCGAATAGCTCTTTTGTTAGCTGTGTGGTCAGTGTATCTGTGCAGAGAGTGGCAGGGTACACACAGATGGGCTCAGTGTTTGGATAAACACTAATTTTAGCTTCAGAACAGTCACCTAGAGATAACAGATCAGGGTTCGGTGGCCGGTACAGGCGCAGAATGTTGTATTTCTTTGCAGTTTGGTTAAATGATAATGATAATTAAATAATGCAGTAATTTCAAAGTTATCCGTAGAGACATAAAGGAAGTTCAAGACAAGGAAGAATCGATCAATAAGTGGGTTATATTTGGACTGTCTCCAGCTAACAGTGTTTGTCATGACTCACTTTAAGGATTATGGTTTAACTTGGAAGCAGGAAGTCAATCATGACTCAGTTCTGGGCCAGTTGAAACCTGTTCAGTCGCGATGTGATCATGTTTGGGCGAGAGTGCTGAATGTTGTCAATGCAGGCAAAAGGAGATCAATGGAGAATGAATGATGTGCACAATGAACCATGTGACCCATTTGAAAATACACGTATTTTCTCCCGTCTCTCTCATTGATTGTGTTCTGAATGCAATGTAGTCAGCAGGGTTTCAGATACATGTGAAATTATAGTAGCAATATACAATCAGTGAGCAGACTATTTGGCTCTCAGGGGAGCTCACTTTTTTCACTACTAATTATTCTTATTAATAAGAATATGAATAACGAGAGTAAGTAAACAGATTGCTGTGCATGTTTCAGCACCACAGAAGATTGAGATACAGTTTATTTCAGTAATAGTAGTAGAGGGCTTTATTATTTGAAAATATGTTCAATAAAAATATTTTAATGCCTTTTCATTTCTAGATTTTGAAATGAAATGAAATCACTGTTCTACTTTCTGAATCAACAGATGCATTTATAAAGCACTTCATGTTTTAGCTTTTATTTCTCATTATTTTTATTAGTTACTATTAGAATATAATAAAACTAATAATATACATAATAATAATAATACATAACGTTTATGATATTGTGCCACCACACTTCAGTGGTGATGGCAAGAAAAGCATCCATGGCAATATCTTTGTCTATTTATTAAAATATATTATTCATATGTATAAAATGCCAATAATTTAGACACCCACTAAAATCTCACAAATTGTATTTTCATGGGAGCTCATGTCTTATTAGGAGGCTCCACTGTAGTTCACACCCTGCATACATTATCTTGTTGCAGCCTTTCAATGAACTTGTACTACATATTACAACCCATTTTGTAGATAATTTAAACAAATTTCCCCTGAGACTGCAGACTTTTGTGCAGTTTTGCAGGTATTTGTGAGTCATTTTGGATAAGGTTGCGGTGCTGACTGTTAAAAATGTTAGTGTGAGGTGTCGAAACAAAGAGAGAACAAGGGAAAACATGCTGAGCCTACATAGGCAGGGTGACAGAAAGAGGAAACTGGATAAAGCTGTTTGAGAGGAAAGAACTGAGAAATGAAAAAGGAAGAGGGTTTGCTGCTGTGAGTGGAAACTTCGGTTGCCTGCTGCTGGACCATTGAGAACCAGCTCTGACCGGTCCAGTCCTGACGCACAGGATAGGACGCCATCCATCAAAATAAAGAGCAGCCAACTGAGCTGTAAGATTAGCAAACAGCAGCTGATGAACACCAGACTGCATACCTCCAACGCCCTGACGTCATCTCTTGCTCTTGCCTATTAGGACATTTTTTTCCACCAGAAATAAATTCTTAGAAGGCTGTACCACTGTTAAGATCGCTCTCTGACTGGAAGGGATTTAGAGAGAACCAGAAAACCTAGATCTAGGAAACACCTGGTCTAGACTGCTGCTACATTCACACTATGAGTCTGCTATCAAGGACTGCCCTGTTCAGCCTTTGTGGATTTTAAATTACTGAGTAACTCTTGACCTATGTTATCTATTCATCTTTTCCACCCTCCCTTTCATGGCATGTGGTCACACGCATGAAACAGAGCATATAGTGTACTTCCTCCATTTCACCCTGCCATCATCAACAGGGTGAAAAAAATTGTCGTTATTCACTCGACAGCCTGATTTCTCATCCCCTCACCCAGCAGAATGAAGTGCTGTGTGTTCACTCCATACATTTTCCACCACTCCACCTAACAAGCAATGACATCGTGTTTCTCTTACAGCTCCAGCAAAAAGTTAGAGGTTCATTAAGTGGAGAGAATATCCACAAAATTTGGATTTCTTGACTGAAAAACTACAATAATGGCGAGTTTGTTGGACTTTTCACGCTGGAGATCAATTATCTAGCAAGTCTGTAAGAGTGTTCGCAGAAAAAAAAAAAGTGGGAGTGGGAACAAAACAAAATGAAATACATGTTCAGGCAGACTGAGCAACCTGAGACCGGGAGACCTAACCCAGGAAGAAGAGGGGGCTTCAACACGTGCCAGTAATGCTACGAAGAACAAGAGGAGGAGCTTAATGTGCGCCTATGGGTGGGGAATAGTAGTATAGCAGTATAGGGAGTGTGCATTAAATAAGAAATTCTCTGTAACATGAAGCTGAAAGTGTTTACACAAAGGAGGATGGGAAGAATGAAGGGAAGCCTCGCTCCCTGTTTTGCATCGTCGTGACTTGGAGTGCTGAGTGTGCATCCACGGAAGAGAATGAAGAAGTGAAGCAGCGATAGACAAAGAGAAGGGGTAACATTAGAAAGAGGGAAAGGAGCCAAACAGTCCATTTTGAGCTCATTAAAAGACAAAGAATGGGGTAGTAAAAGTAAAGAAGAGGAGGAAAGAACTCTCTGGTCAGCAGACCCACAAACACTGTGGGCAAGTTGGGTGGGTCATCCTGACCTGAAGAGATTAAATGATCTATGCTGGCTGAGAGCTTTTTACCTCCTGCGAAAGAAAGATTACCCCATCTTAAAATAGTTGTTTTCCTCAGTAACAACCCCTGAGTCTGGAGATTCAGGAAAGGGCAGGGAAAGGGGAAATAGTCATCTGCCTCACATGAACACAACTTGAGGCAGCAGTGTAAAGGAAACATTTGTGCAGGCCTGTCGGGGGCTGTAACTCAGTGTACTGTAGGTCAGCTGCTCTCCACAGTTAAAAAAAACACAGTTGCATACTGTAGAGCAGACGTATACAGTAACACACACAGTATAGTACTGCTGCATGTGATGTGGTTTGGACAGTTGTGTGCAGGTCCAGCTTTCCTGGGGGGAGAGCAGCTGAAACTGGAGAAGACAAAAACAACCAGGCTGCAGACTAAAGAGGGTGGGTGGAGGGGGTGTGGTAGGATGAAACCAGCTGAACAACTTCTGTGTGTATGTGTGTGTTTGTCTGTTTATCTGTGTGGCACTTGGGGTCCCAGTAGGCAGTCTGAGTAGGAAACAGCAAGTCATGGGTGTGGAGATGCACACACACACACATATTCAGTTCCCCTGTTGTTAATTCCTGTTTGTCTCATTGTGGCTTTGTCTTCTCTGCGCGTTTTGTGATGAAATAACAGAATCTTGATGCTGCAACATAGACATAACAACCCTGTCCGGACAAAGTTACAAACGTTGCTAGGGAATAATTAGTCACATGTAACAAAATTACCAAATTAAATTACAAAATAAATGTAACTGCAATTTAAGTAGTTACTAATCAAAATGTTGAAGATTACAAAGGGGTTGCATTCGAATATATTCTTTTCTTATAGAGAAATTCTGTTGCTTTCCATCCTTTGCCAGGCATGAATGCCTTTTTTGTCGGATTTCCAGACAACACAGGTCAGCAAAGCCGTTGGGACAAATTTGAGTACAACACCATTAAGGGTAGGATGGCTTGAGAAGCTGTCTGCATGCCAAGACAGTCATTTGGCAGTTGCTCAAATTTTGAGCTTTGGTTTTCATTGGTTGTCTTGTTTGCATTTGTACCACCTTTAATCTGCCAATCAAATCAACATGCATTTTTCTAAACAACCTGAGTCTGCGATGTCCAGCTGCGACTGGCTGACCACACCAAGACAGATGGCCATGTCATAGGACAAGAATGCCTTTCTATGCTGGAAATTCAACAATATTTTCCTTCTAAAGGGCTCTAACATTAGTGAAATAAAAAAGGGGTATTGAAAATGTGTAATTCGGAATTAGGGTAAAAAATGTCAACAGTAATCAGTCCTATTTATAGTAGTATCACAACTCAAGATGTTGACCTGAATGTAGACTGGGTTTGAGGATATGGTTACATTTTTCCTTTAGTGCAGTCACAGTTGTTTGTGAGCTACATACTTACACTGAAGAACTCTTAATAAAGGATTGACAGTAGTCAGTGTTTTGAGGTTTAAGCTGCATGATTTAAATGTTATGTTTTTTGGACTTTTTAGCTTTATTGCCCATTTGAAAACTACTAATTTGTTACTTGATGAAGAAAATTATTTTAAAAAGCTACATTATTTATTATATTTTTAACAGTGTATCTAGTAATCTGTAACCTATTTCATCTATAAGTAACCTTCAAAACACTGGTTACAAATATATAGAATATACTGGCACTCTCACCTTCATCACTGTATTGTGCTGTCGTAACAGTCATCTTGCAATGTCAACACAGACACACTAGTGATGCATGCATACTTGTGTGGATGAAATAGTAATGAGGAGAGGTCTTTTTTTGGCTCCCAACCAGAGCAGCAAAGGAGGAGTGAATAATAGATTACTAAAGCAGACTCGCCCTCTCGCTCTCTTTTCACGTGGCCTCTCCCGTGATGCAGCACTTTCTCTGACTGAGCGCTGACGAGATCATCCTGACCACTGGCTTTCCTCGTCCTCTCCATCAGCCCGTCTTCTCCTGTCGACATGTCACCGCTCATCCTCTTTACCCAGCGGCCCCCTCTCCAGCAGCTCTCCTCCTCCTCCATCCATCTTTTAAATCTCCCCCTCTCTAATGCATCTGTCATCCTGCCCATCTCTTTCTCTACCCACTGCTAACATCAACAGTTCTCTAATGTCTCTCCTTCCTCTTCAACACAGTGTGCCTGCCAAAATCACAACATTTCTTCATTCTCCTGTGCTCTTCCTCATTTCCCCTCATATAAAATACCTGTTTGATGTCACTGACATTTTATTAAACCTGCTGTGAAGTCAGTGTTTTGACAGCTAGGTTAACCCTCTGGAGCTGAGCGTAGCATCAATGCTACACGTGCAGATGTTTTACAAAACATGAAATATCTTTTGAACCGTTCCTGATAGAGACAAGCTTTGAGTTGTGTCTGAACAATGAAATTCCAAGCTTTCCCATGCAACTTGGCTGGCAACTGGAATGCTTTATGACAATCCAGTTTGATTCACAGAAACAGAAACTTGCTGATCCACTGGACTGATTATGTTGGCATGTGTCATGTTTGACAATAGCGATTTTACAATACACCAGAAAGAAAGGGTAGGTCTCTGTGAATCATATGATGTAAAAGACTTGATACTGACTTAAGGAATGAGCTGTATATCCAGGCATTTCTTCGTACATGCAGGCTTTAATGCATTAATTTGTGCATCCTCATGAATTAAATGTTAGCTGATGTAACTACTTGTTATACTACTGTGCCTCACTTGTAGTCAAACATTGCTACTCACCGTCAGAGAGGTGAAAGTCATACACATGCCCCCGAACCCGTTCATGGCCAAAGCAAAGAAGATCAGGATAGACAGATCTGCAGGAGAAAGACCAGATTAGGGACACAGACACGTGCTTATTGATTTAAGTGTCACCGCTGCATCAATGTATTTTATGGACCCGTGTCTGTTTGCTCACCTACAAAAGCAACATGATTGAGAACAGTGTGTGCATTCGCTGAGTAAATATATGTTAAAGTGACGTATGTGAGATGCCATGAGGTACGTACTGTTTGGGTCGCTGGCTCCATAGGCAATGAGGAGGCAGGAGAAGGCGAAGCAGGCACTGGAAACACAAAGCATTGGGAAATATAGAACCACAGTGATACAAATTATAGATATTTTAACATTTCTCTCTCTTGTGAGGTTTGAAGATTAGGGTTCTCCTCTGTAGCCTCACCTGCCCAGAAGTCGCAGTTTGCGAGGCCCGTACTTGTCCATGACGATGCCCATGGGCAACGTGATGGCCGACAGCAGGAAGGAGCCCACAGTGAAGGCCAGGTTCAGCATCTCATCCTGGTCTTTGCAGATGGGCCAGCCGTTCACCTCCAGGTACTCCTCTGCTTCGTCAGCCTGAGAGGTGGATGTGTTGGTGAGGTTGAGACTGGAGCTGTTTTCTGGATGATAAGAAAAAACAGATTGTTAGATGATGAAGGCCATAAGCGTAAACACACTGGTCCAACAATAAAGTTGTTCTTTAAAACTTCAAGTGCTTTTGACCTCTTGTGACTTTTTTCCCTTCTCCATACACATGGGATGTAGGCCTGTGACAATTACTACGTAATCACCATATCACAATGATCTGACATGATTATTTTACATCATTGTCTCACCTGTATAAAAACAGCTGGATGAAACTACCAGAAATAACATTTCATCATAATTTAAAGAATCTTTTTCCACCGTTTGTTTGGTGAACATCTTTCATCGAAAATTAAAAGATACTCTTATTACAGTGATATTTGCTTTGATAAATGATCCTAAATATAATTTTTATAATGATTATCATTCAACTCTTAATCGATTAAACAATTGACAAATTAATACATTGTTGTTGTTGTTGTTTCAACCAATGGAAAGCTGTAACCTGGGTAGTTGAAATGCATCAGAGTGTAAACAACCACTTTTATGAAGTTTTATTATTAAGAAGTTTCCTAATATATGAATAAATCCTGTCCATTCTTGAACGTTTAAATGAACCTGTGTAGGTGTTTTTGTGTTTATTTTGTCTGCATAAGAAGCGGTGATCTTAACACACACCCACAGACACAAAGTGCTAACTTGTTCAGAGGTGTTAATGTGATCTTAAGTTTCAAGGGGGCTCCGTTCTAACGTTGCAGCCTCTACAGTCGCCCCTCCCTCACTGCAAATCAACAAGCCAGGAGTCTCATTAAAGGTCAAGTAAACACACCGAAGGGAAAACAACACAATATAAGGAACACAAGCACCAGAAATAGCCACAGATAAACTCCTGCGTGGCGGAGTATAGCTCTGCTTCACTGTAACAGTTTCATACAGACAGCAGCCTCAGTCCGCCTGCTGCTGAATCACTTGTAAACAGAGTCCACTGAGTTCATGTGAGGTCTATTTTTGTCTATCTGTTCTATTAGACTGTTGCCTCTGGTGAAATTCAACAGGCTGATGGGGAAAACAACTCTCTCTCACCTCGACCCGTTTTGGTTTAACTTCCAGGAAAACAATAGAGACAGACTCAGCAGTTTGACGTCTGGAGGGAGCGAGCCTTAAAGTAAGGGCGAGTTTTCAAGAGCAGCTGAAGTCTGCCCTGTGACTAATAAACAAAACTGAAAATCTGCTTTCCTGCTTTGTTCTTAAAAGAACGTGTGATGTTGATTTCTGCCTTTGTTGAACCTGATTAAGGTAAAAAAGGAGCAGGAGGAGGAAGGAGAAACCACAGGAAGCTATTATGTCATAATATGACTGGCCTAAAGCCATGGGAGGATTTTTGTGGGTGAAAGGTAACCTGGCCTTATGTGGATTTGTTAAATTGCTTATACGTCAATTGACAGAGGGTTGTGGTGGCACTTGAGCTCAAAAACGTGTTTGTTTGAGTTAACATCAGGTTACAGAAATACTGTCTGTGTGCTCTCAGTAACAGTCAAACACCGTTTTTAGTGTAGTCTAATACTCTTAGTACTCAAAGCCATGCTGGCAGCCTAGTGAGACTGTAAAGGGCAATGTGTTGCCTTGAGCTAAATGTTAAAGACAAAATATACTCACTATATCAGAAGTAGCGATTAGCGTGTTTACTATCTAAATTTAGAGTGTTAATGTGCTAACATATTTTAATTAGCATTACACAGAAGGCAGGAGAGCAGGTTGATGGGAATATTTGTTTTTGCTCAAAGTGAATGGTAATGTCACTAGATCAAATGTTAAAGGGTTCATTTGGATTTTTTAAAGTGGGGTTGGGTTGTATGAGGCACTTTCTCATAGTCAGTGATAGTGTGTGACTGGTGTTATAACATGTTAATTCAAATCCAACAATAACAAACTAACTAACCATCAAAGTGGCAATGGCAACTCATGATCTGAGAGGTAAAAGTACTGTTTATGCCAAAGGAGTCTGGTGGCTTTGAAGAGAGAGATATAATAGCTTCAGTTGCCCTCGGAAAAAAAGGCTCTCTTTGGCAAACTAAAGTTGCGGAAATATTCTAAATAAAGCGTTCACCTAAAATGATATTGATGTTTTTCAGGTGGATAAAATATGATTTGTTGTTGTTTCAACTCCTGTTGCTTCTCCAAAAATCTGAACTAACCCTTTAAGGGAATTACTCAAGTTATCATTGTCCATCCTGTGTTGAACATTTCTGGAGCCAGTAACAGTATAGTGCAGATAGAAAGTAAAAAACATGGGTATTGCCCTCAGGTTTAAAAAGCCCTTTGTTATCAAACCTGTCTTTGTTGATAGGAGGATTATGTGGTGTACTTTTTCATGCTGGTATTTGACATTCATTGGAGCATTAAGTGCTGACTGTTGGACTAACAGAAGGTAGCAACATCTGTCCCCAGTGGCCCAAACTGCTGACTAATCAAATGATAGCAGCAAACCTGAGTCAATAAGGGTAGAGCCCTGACACACAAACACACTCGAAGGCATTTCTCTGAAAAGTTCTTCGTGATGAATCACACTGTGTTGACTCTCTTTCAACAGTGTTCCTTGTTCATGTCAGCACTGTAAATCTGATTTCTCTGTGTATGTTTTGCTAAATTCCTCTTTTCTTTGTGGCACGCCACTCCCTTCTCTCCCTTCTCTTCTATAGGTTTCTTCCGTACATACAGTACATGGAAACAGACTTGCCTCCGTAGAGTTATTTGATAACATGATTGATAGAAGGAGGTTTGGTTCTTTGAAAAGAGGAATGCTCAGTAGCTTCAAATGTGTCCCTTAATTTACCTGTAGATAGCACTAAAATAAACACACAGTGCTTTTAGATCCTGAACAAACTTCATCCATGTAGTGGCTGTATCATTGAATGATTAGCAGACTTATGATTAGTGACTATTTACAGTGGTGGAATGTAAGTACTTTTATTCAAGTACTTGTATGTATAATTTGACATACTTATTTTCTTATTTCCATTTTCTGCAGCTTTATTCTATACTCTACATCTTGAAGACAAGTATAGTACTTTTAACTCCACTACATTTGTCTGAAAGCTTTTGTTACTTTTCAGATTCCAATTTTTCATCCTCTTCCTGTCCAGTGAAAACCACGTATCTCCAAATGTGTTGATTTTGAATGTTTCTGATAAACCTCTTGATGAAGTGTTCCTTTATGGATCGAGGTTAAAATTCTGCTCCTTCTTAAGCTTAATAACCTCTTTAAAAACCCTCTTGGATTAGCTGTAAAATGCATTGTCACAAAGAAGAAAACAGCCCTGTTTTTCTTATAGAATATGATGCATTGCTGTAGATTAAAATATCTAACAGTATCAACCTTAAACATGTAGTTAAAATGTAGCATACACATTAATGCAGCCGCAAAATGAATCCAAAAATATAATACTATAATAGTAAAACACTGACAGGGACCATTTTACTGCATGATGACTACTTCTACTTTTCATACTTTGTTTGCCGATATGCATACTTAAGTAAAGTTTTGAATGCAGAACTTTTACTTGTAGTGCAGTATTTTCACAGTGTGGTAAAGGATCTGAATACTTCTTCCACCACTGACTTTTTACATAAGGACACAGTCATTATTGTGCAGGTGATGGCTAGGAATCTGGATGAAAGAAACTGTGTTGACAGGCCCAGTCATGAGACAAAAAGGCAAGACACAGGACGTGAGGGGAGTTGACAAGTGTGACTGCATGTCACACATACATGTACACACACACACACACACACACACACTGCGCACCATCAGAGCAACCAACCACAACAACCTAAGTGTGGGAGAGCATAGAGGCAGTACTGAGCTAACTATCAACAATTTCACAAACATGTGAAAAAACATGTTCTTTAAACACGTACACAGATAAGTGAAACAGTAACATGCTTATGTGTGGGTGAAACTCACAAAAATGTAAACAGGATGCGTGAGGCATCAAATGTACGCTACAGATTTATAATCCATACAATGACATTTTTAAATCCTTAGATTCAGCCTAAATGCATGACAAATCTAAACTTGTCTATTCCTCACCCCTCTTCCCTGGCACAGTGTGAGTGCTCTGTGATAACAGCAACATGCCTGGCCCTTATCTACTGTGGCTCTCATTGTAAAACATCAGACGTAATGCAGCAGCCAGGGACATGCCACTTGGTGAAATTCCTCAGCACATTTTGGAGCCATGCTTTGTTTCCTCAGACAAACACCAGACTGGCTGCTTTTACAATCTGCAGAACTACTGACGTCTGGCCATCTCAGCCTCTAAATGCCCTCTCATTTCTGACTTGGTGTCCCACTAGTACCCTGCTAACACGCCAAATTCTCACAATGTGAAAAATTTTACTAATGGCGCTTAAACATAATGAGTCAGATGGACACTGAAATTGCAGATGAAACACCACTTAAAGAAGGATGAGACCTGCAGTGAGGGGGCTGGGCTCGGGTCACTGCTTGGTCAATAACAATGATCCATCCAGCTTAATTTCACATTATCCACTGATACAGATATGAATATTTTCTATGACCAGTTAGCAGATAATGCACACCTAATGCTTTAGACTGTGGAAACATAAAGCGGCCTTGGCTGTCCTCTTTAAGTAGAGCAGATTGGGTTATGTTTTATAAAGTAAGTAAATGTGTGAGAGCAATAAAACTATAAAAAGGCTTCATGTGCACAATTTAGCCCTGCAAGGCTTTCATCACTGCTCCTTTGTCAGATGCAAAGAGAGAAACACAGACAGACACCAAATCAGAGGATCAAAGGCAGAAAACAGCCGGAGTGATAATAACTGTGGAGGATGAATGAATGAATGGGCTCATTCACACATCAGTCTGCTGCCTGGCAGTGGACACAGCACAAAACCCTGATGATGATGATGATGATAATCACTATATGATAATCTTTATATCACTGTTACGGCTATGCGATATGACGATATTATCGTCTGTCAATAGAAAAACATCTTTCGATTCATATTATCTTGTTGTTGTGTCACAAATCACACACTATTTGCAGCAATACTTTTCATCATTTGGACAATGCTTTGTGTTCTTTGACACAGATGTAGGCAGGAAATGTGCATGAAGGCAACACAAACAAACATGGAAGAGAGTGAAAGTGATGCAGAACGGAATAATTCTGAGCAGGAGAAGGACCCTGACCAGTCAAAGAGAGGCTACCTCTGACGCATGGATGTGGATTGGGTTCTGACAAAATCTGACAAGGACCAAAAAACACAATTTTTATATTTTATACATTAATGTTTTATATAATGTCTGATTGAGAATGGGCACAAAGGTTCTTAGTAATATAGAAAATGTTTAATTTTCCACGTGGTCATTTTAAATAAACAATGTATTTATTGAATTTACAGAATACCTTGTGATATGTATTGTCTGGATATGAAATGATCTGTATATATATCGAGATATGAGATTTTGGTCATATCTCACAGCCCTGGTTGTTGTTAAGTTTACCCTGGCTTACATTGCCAAGGAGCAGTTACTAAATCATGATTAGGAGGAACCAAAGCCCTCATCTTATTTTCTGAGCTAAAGCAAAAAAAATTACCTAATAA
>JAPQRN010000006.1:5295024-5306317 GCA_037367275.1 Coranthus polyacanthus | reverse complement strand
CAGCAGTAAAATGAATATAATGTACGTATTAAATAATGTATGTCCACAGTCACGGATTTACACACCAACATTTGTTACGTGTTTATAAATACTGTACAGTAGATCTGCCAATTATAGGTTGATATAAATATGTGAAACATAGCCTGAAGGCTTGGATTTCAAACTCCAGACCTGCCTTCTGGATTCTTGAGTCACACCTCGCTGTCTCTGCCTGAAGGGGTTTGTTCAGGTGTCATACAAAGAAAAGACAACATAGATGTGTTACCTAATAAACATCACAGTTACATGTTCATATCGAAGTGTTTTGTTGTGTCATGAAACAATCTTTGAATTTGTTGATAGAGATTTTTTTTAAATTGCAAAAGGGGAAAATGCCTTGTTATAGCAGCCCGCAAACTTAGCAACAAGCGTAGCAATGTGCCCAGGATAACGCAGTATTAGTTAGATTATTATAAAGTGTAAAGTAGAAGGTAGAAGGTGGAAGGACTGTTGATCCTACACTAAAATAACGTGGGATGTGCATATTTTGCCCAGTTTCAGTACTTGAAGTGTAAACACAAAGCACAAAATAATGAACTGGTATGAATAACATTACCTGGCATACAATTCTGAGGCTCTTCGACATAAATGTTTTAAACTACTGAGGTACTAGTGTGCAATAACCTTACAAACTTCACAATATTCTTTGTCCAACACATTCCCAAGAACCTCTGTGACCGTTTTGAAGCGGTTTTACGGCAGCATTTTTTAAATAATTAAATACTAAATTCAAAGTACTACAATTTGCGAAAAAATATGCTTTGCTTGATACTAATTTCAGACAATGAGAATAGGCTAATTAGAAGTCAAATTCTGTCATTGATGACCCCTGCTCTAGTCAGTAACTCTAACCTCAGCCTAATTCTAACCATAACCCTTAAACAAAGTTTCAAACCTCAGGAGGATGCTGAAACTTGGGATGGCAGAATAAAATGTCCTCCCAAAGACATAACAATACGTTTGTCACTATACAAAGACACACACACAAGAACCAGAGGAAGAAATAAAAACTCAACTATATACGTTCATGAGTTGGTATTTATGTTTCAAATTTATTGTTCAGATCTTTAGTATCTTATCTTAGTGTGTTGGCATAATGATACATTGGTTTGGTGCATACAGTAAGTCAGGAGTGATAACAGAAGTGCATCTGTACGTTACAATTTGGTTTGAATAAAGCTTATACACAGAGGAGACGAAATGTTTAGGTGCTGCTGGGAAACTTTTACAGATGGCCCGACTGGCGTCATCAGCCAACAACAAAAACTCTGCTCTCACAGGCTAACAGTCAAGGAGGTATTTTTCTCACAATCCCCGTACTAATCTGTTGTATTGCTATCCGACAAGGCACATAAACAGGTGAACAAACAATACTCGAAGCTTCTTTTCCTCCCCAAAGGTTTCACATAATCAAACCTTACTTGGCTTGAGTCTCTCATTTATAACACAGAACACAAACTGTACATATAGATCTCCCTCCTGAAAAAAAAAAACAAAAACATTCAGAACTGACATAATATCATAAATCATACAACACAGAATCAGTATAAATCAACAGGGTCACTTCTTTGGCTAACAGAGTTTAAGTGCAGTAGCACAGTCCTGCCTCAGGCATTATTGCACCCGCCTCGCCACGCAGCCAGGCAGAGAAAAAGTCACTGAGCAACGTCTGGAATAACAAAAATGGAGCTTCTCTCAATATTTAACACAACTGTCAGGGTTTGGTCTCACCTGTTGGCTTGAAGGAAGGAGGGGTCAAGGGTCAGAGCTAGAGTAAGAGGCCCTTCACCTGAACTTTTGCAGTGTTTTGATTATGATGCATCTGGATTTTAATATTCTCCTGTGTTTTTTTTTTTGCGTGTTTGACAAAGACTTTAATGAGGTTTTTCTTTTCTGACAAGAGCAGGAAATCTCTCTTGATTCAAGGGGTGCGTCAACAGTTTCATAAATCCGCTTATATTCTGTTTTTGTGCTGAGAGTAGATGAGAAGATTCATATCGTACTCAGAACTGCATAGTAGACCTATAGCTACAGCTAGAAGACATTTAGCTTAGCTTAACATAAAGACTATATAGCAACTAAGAAATGACTGCTTCCAGCCGAGACATAGTTACATTTTTTTTTTCGTTTTTATAGAGATTTCTAATTAAAAAATGAGATATAACATGCTAATCTGTGAGTTTTAGCGGTGAAGGGCGGTGAACTGTGTTACATTCAGACAGAGAAACCCGTTTTCTCTCTTTATGCTAAGCTAAGTAGCTAGCTGATAGCCGTAGCTTCTCCACCTACTACGACTACTTTAAAAAAAGTCAAAGTGAAATGTCAAACATTTAGATAATAGACAGCACAACCAAAATTTGCTGCTACACAATAAACAAAATGGCTTCCACTATTGTGGGTTTTTAATCTCACATTCTGGTCTTCATGATGGTTTCAAAACTGTACAACAAGTTCACAGACGGATGTTTTTCCTCTAAGAAAGCCAACGCTCAGGTTATGGCTGGCGCTGGAGAACCAAAGCAGAGGCGACGAGGGGGGAAAAAACTGACGAAACGTAGCCGCCGACGCAAAGCGATGCTGGGGCTTTCAGTCGAGTCAGAGCATGTTACGTGGTTCTGAACAAAGAGCTGCAAGTCTGACATACTGAGTTTCTATTAACACACATCGAGTGTTTTCATGTTATCAGATCCACTGCTAAGGATAAATTAGTCAACAGAAAGGCACGGGCATCTGGCGTCAAGGCGGATCACTGCTGCGTCCATTCATCTTTCTTTGCCCTTTCTCTTGCCTTTTCCTCACATACTTCACACTTCTTTCATTTTGACAGCACATGCTTCTTATGTAACGTAGTGATTCCCTCATGATTGGCTCCCTTCTTATTCAAACAGCCTAAAACGACAGCTTTATGAATACATAAGCAGTACTCTACCCCACAGTTACGTCTCATTTGGCGAAAAGTTGTTCTCCCTCGTCCCTGAACCTCTCAACAGCTAGCCTACATACTGTCAGCTTTGTTCTAGACACGTTCATGCTTCAATAACAAGCCATCAGCCCCAGTTAGGAAAGAAGTAGTGTGAGGAACACAATTGAGCCTCTTAGAAAGCACAAAAAGGCAGCAGGCAACAACTAACCCTGATTTTCATCAACAACAATCCCCTTCTCATTGTTGTCTCCAATTCTGTCGCGTCCCTCATGGTTTTCTTGGTCTGTTCCCAAATAAAGCACAATAAACACGCATGGTGCAAGAAAAGTGCACCGACATACTTGTTATTCCTTGGCCTCATATATAAAATCAGAATATTCAAACAGCAACAGTATTAATCCCAAAAATATAATATAGAAACATAAATATATCAATTAGTTTTGCTGGATTTTAAATTCTTTTTTTCTTTTTTTTTTTTAAATTGGAAGCACATGCCAGCCGTGTAAGGACAGCTGGCATCTGATTGGCTTAGGCAGAGCGGGGTCTGCGGTCATGTGATTGGAGGATGGGAGAGGTTAGGAGGACGTGGGTCCTGGTGTGTGTGGTCAGAGTGGCCATCATCTGGAGTTCAGTCTGGGAGCCGTCTGAGAGAAAAACATCATGTTAGAGGTCAACATGTGGATTTCTACTCTTAAGACAAGATGTTGTTTGGAAAATATTAAAAAACATTAGTTACACTGAGCAAAAAGTTGTGTGCTTCCTGCCATATTTCATTCACAATAAAGTGTTTTTGGCGGTGTGACTCATTAAAAGCTCTAGTAGGAGGCAAAGTTTTTAATATAAATGATTCCCAGCATGATTGGTTCATTGTTTTACTAAATTTATATGTAAAGTTCTTATTAAAAAAGATGCATTATTACTTAAACAGCATCTTCCATCTGCTGAAAGTCATCGTTTTGCTGCCCTCGACTGGTTTAATTCAAGCTTACTTCAGGGTAGATTTACAAAAGGTCAAAGACAGTTTGGAGCAGGAAAAAGACGATTAATCAGCTGATACCACCCCCAAATAAAAAAAAACCCCCATCTGTTTAAGAGTTAGTTTGTGGGGTTGCAGCGTGTTTTAATTCAGTGATGTGTATGTAAGTCTTCACATATTTAGCACTTTAAAAGAAGGCTAAATTTAAACCTTCATTTCAGGTTTTAAAACTATTTCAACGTGTCTCAGTCTGGTTTAAGAAGCAGTTTAAACACCTAATTCAACGTACCATCAGTGGAGCTATGTATGAAGTACTGTATAGAGGTCAAAGCTACGTATATTTATGTAGCGTGCGATTCAGAAACATCTGAACACAGTGAAGTCACACACTCACCACAGACAAGTGTCCGTTCTTTGCCTTGGCCACCAGTAGTTCTGATCCAGGTGTGAAGTCTATGATCCCCTCTTTCCCCTGACCCACTGTAAACTTTATACTGGAGGAGCAGAAGAGGCACAGTTATAGTTGGTAGCATTGTGTAGAAATACAAAAAAAACCCCAAAATGGAAAAATGTGTGTGAGGAAAATGCACATTAAGGAGAAAGCAGTGGATTCTAAATTTACATGGACTTGAATTTCTTTGCAAACTGTAAGACAGTATATACATCCATTCCTGCCATTCAAGCCTACAATGCATTCCAAATGAAGTTATGATGACGCAATTTAGGGCTAGTAAAGCGTTAAAAATTATGAATAACAACGTGATTTGGTACAAACAAAGTATCCAGGAATGTCCTAGCCCTTCAGGGGCAGAGATGGGTCGAGGATCGCCACAAATGTTTGAAAGGTTTAAAAGCGATGTCCCTCAAAGAAAAATAGGAATGGATTTGAATATTTCAACCTCTCTGGTGCAGAACAAAATTCAAAGAATCTGGAGGAATCTCTCCGCGCAAAGGCCAGACAGAACATTAAATATTAAAAATCACTGTTTTCTGTTTTTAGGTGCATTTGCCAAACCAAACCAGTGTTTTCTGCTTCAGGGTTGTACTGTAGTTACTGTAGTTGTTGCACACTCATTAAGTGGGTCTCAGTGTTCGTGTTCTGCTTCTCACCTGCCCTGGTTGATGTTGATGCTGTTTATTTTGTCGGCACAGATAGCGATCTTGGTCAAGGTCTCAATCACATGGTCGCTCTGTAGAACCACATCCCCCTGTGAGGAAACAAGCAAACAGATACAGTGAAATTACATATGAGAACTTACTGCATGTGCTGCCATGCACGTGACCTGATGACTCTGTCCTGAGTATCCTTTTAATCTGAAACACATCCACGCCGTTACCTTCTGCTTGTTGTCGTCACTGGGCACGTGCAGAACAAACAGGCCGTCGCTGAGAGAGCTGACCGAGATACCTGCAGAGGAAAGAGGGCTTTAATACTGTCCCGTAAAAAAGAGTAAATCCTCTTAGCAAATGTTGACTCTATCTGTTGACCTCTGACCTTTCAGAGCTCCGTATTCGATGCGCTGCTTGAGTTTGGCCTCTTCTACGATAATGGCACTGCTGCCGGTGAGTAGCAGCTGACGGGGCCGAGCCTTGTAGCCTTTCCTGTCGTATTTGGTGACTGGCACTGCATACTGGGAGCAGAAGGAGATAATGGTTAAAACAGTCCTGATGAAGGCAGTCACAGAAACGTTTACATCAAACTCTACTAACCTTCATCTTCTCGTTGCCCATAGCCTGAAGGACCTTGGGGTTAATGTCCTCACCATCTGTAAAAACACAAACAAAAAGAGTTTCATGGTGAATATCTTAATATCTTGAATATAGAGTACAATATTAGGGTGTCTACAGGTTGTTTAAGACCCTTTAAAGACCATTATGAATGCAATATAAGACCTATTTCATGCCCACACTGGAAAAAAGTATGAGGGACATGAAGGAAAATCAGTCTCAGAATTAATAAATGTAAATTAATTTATTCACATTCAACCTAACCCTGAACCAATCAAATATGTCAAAATCATATTTAAGATATTTTAAGAGATTTTATGGCCAAACATTCAGATTAAGCCCTGCAGAAACCCTGCATTTGAGGCTTGTGGAAGTCCAGAAAAGACGTCTAGGACTTACTGAGTCTCGTGCTGACAAACAGCTTGGACACACTCTGTGGGTAGTTGTCCTTCTTGTCCTTGAAGATCTCACTAGCGATCATCTTTTGCTCCAACTGTGCGCAAAGACAGGACAGCAGTGAAGTAAATGAAAACAAGACACCTGACAGTCAGACGACCGATGTGTCGATGGGGCTGTATATTCACCTGATGTTTCCACTCAGGACTGATTTTTTTGCAGTAGTTCCACACCATGTTCTGCATGCAAAGCTTCCGCAAATGCTCTGATGCCTGGAGACAGAGACACAGTTTTCACAACTCACACAGGAAAACCAATTTCACAGTTTACCAGTTTTTTTCTCAAGTTCTATTCTTTGACATTCCTGTGTGTCTTTTTTTTCCTAGAGCTGTATATCACAATGGGCACTCCCTTTCCCCCCTGATTAAATTATAATCTAAATGTATATTGTTTTCCCACCTCAACGAGTGCAGCCGGCGGAGTCGGCCAGCTCTTGTCCAGGACGTTCTTGGGAAGGTTCCTGTGCAGCTTCATGAGGAATGAGTAGCGCACATAATCCAGGAAATACTCATTCTCTGGACAGCGCTCCTTGTGGCGGTAGATGAAGCCCTTGATGAACCTGAGATGGGAAAAAGTGGGAAAACAGATTTAAAAGGTTCACAAAAGCAGCATAACACCTCAAGTCAGAGTCTTTGGGATAAAACACAAGTTCTGATTAACAGTCAGAGGCTCTCACTCAAACCAAGTTATAATAAAGATTAACTCTTCATACTGTCCTTCTTCAACTAAGATTTGAGCACACTCTTGCTTTGTAAATCCAGTGTATTTATCACAGAGTATGCAGTCATACCTGCGGATAGTATCAGCAGCCTGTCGCCTGCGCTGAGCTCTCCTCCTGGCCAAGATACCTCTCCACCACGCCTGGATGGCGATAGCTGATGTTGGACGTCACAAAAGTTAGAAATCACAAACAATTCAACTCATAAAGGTATGATATGAGGTGAGATATGAGACTCCGCAGATTGTCTGGAGAAACTTTACAGCAGTTAAATGAACTAAAAAAACATGTAAGGTGTAAAAATGTTCTCACCTGCAGTTCTGAGTTTTTGGAATTTGGACTTTTGGCTGTAGCCTCTCCATCCTGCCTGTAGTTTGGTGGCTGCGGGGTAATAGAAGAAGAAAAATGATAATAATCGACAATTGATCAATCAGTTGGAGTAATTTCATTATCAGCTTCATAACTTTTTTGGTTTCTTTACTCCTTCAAACTCCAAACAAGACATTTGAGGATGTCTTGGACCTTGGACTTTGGGAAACATTGGTCGACATGTTTCTGACTTTTCACAGACCAGAAAATTAGCAATGACGATAATCATTACAGTAGTTGCAGCCCTTGTTGTCTCACGAACTCTCACCAAGACTGTGTTTCCTGGTCTCTAATGCATCCTCAGTGGAAAACAGGGTCTTTGGAAAACGGATGAAGATTTTTGATCTGGGAAAAAAAATAAAAAATTATAAATACATTTATACCACATGAAGTTAAAGGTCATGAAGAAGCAGACTATAACTGTCTTTCTCGGTGTAGGTTTCTGTTTGTTGCTGACCTGCCCAGTTTGTACTCCTCTGGCTTGTATCCCAGGTGTTTGACCAGTACAGCCACTCCATCGGGCAGTTTGCCCTGCCAGTTGGGCCACGTGTCTGGACACAGGGACTTATACCTAAAAAGACCCAAAAAACCCACGTATGTGAGAGACAGAACTAGAGAATCCAGAGCAGCTCCACAGCTCACTAATCAGCTGATGCATAGTCCATATTAAGAAGGGACAAACATACATAATGGGTATAGAAAAGGAAATGAGGTTAATTATTTGTTGTTTTGGACCAGTACCAGGGGTGGATTGTAGTAGAAGTACTTTTACTTGAGTAAGGTCTTGATTGCAGAACTTTTACTTGAAATGGAGTATTTTCACAGTGTGGTATAAATATTTAAGTAAAGGATCTGAATACTTCTTCCAACACTGAAATGTACCGCACAGGTAAAAAAAAAAAACCAAAGTCAGCTGATCACCTCTGTAGGAAGACCTCGTAGCGCCGTCTGTAAGCAAAGCCTGCCCTCCTCACCCTCAGATTCTCCATCAGACCCAGATACTTGACCTGGTGACGGATCAGCACCTCATCAAACCGACCTGGGGACAGGAGGAGGAGAGGGAGGAGAGAGCAGGGTCAGATCAGTCAGATGGAAAAAAAAAGTAAAGTCTGTTGGACAAAATGAACCAGAGAAAACCAGTAAATGCTAAACAGCAGGAGTAGGAGTGACAAAGGACAGAGAAACAGTGTGAAACAAACAAAAGGCAAACTGTGGAGACAAACAAAGGCCGACCCGATATACTGACGACCACACGGAGAGTTACGCTGCTGCCACTAATGCAGCTGAAAACAAACTGTTTGGGATGGAATTAGTGAAAGTGCAGGATTAACATGACGTTTCTGGGGAAATATTAGCTTGCTGAAGCTGCTAAGCTGCTGTGTTTACAAGAACTGTTACATAAAGCTGATAACAAAGCCCTCAAACCTGTGACAGAGCTTCAGTCATCATTTTTTTTCAGACTCTTATGCACCGTTTACAAACTGTTTTTTCCTCTACAAAACAAAGTGTAGAGAGGATGACTGGTTTGGCATCGTTACAATTGAAAAAATTGATTCAGGTCTTAGTGAAAACTGAGAAATGACAAGACATTTTTTTTAGTCCATTGTATCATATTTAGTTCTTCACATTTGTGTTCTGATTAACTGGTGCAACAGGGTTTCTAGTTGTCAAATATAACCAGTTTTTATACTCTATCTATTCACAGTTTCAACTCGGATTCCAGACTTTCCATTCCCAGCTACAGCTTGATAAAGCTATATCTGATAATACAACATACAACAAAAAGAGGACTATGCTTACCCGATTGCTTGGAGTCATTGGGCTTGATGCAGCGGACGTACGATGGCTCCTTGGACATGAGGATCTCCATGAGTTTCGCCAGACTGGCTTTGAACTGGGTGGCTGCCTAGAAGGGCAGACACAAAGAGCAAGAAAAGAGAGAAAAGGTGGTTAAGTAGGGAGGTAGAAGGATGGGAATGGATGCTAGTCAGTAACCGGAGGCTTAAAAAGAAGTAGAAGCTACAGAGGAGGAGAGCGTATGAATGCAAGTCGAAGCCTGAGACGGTTACGATGAGGTAACAACAGCAAGCAGAGGAGTGACTGATGTGACTGGCAGTCCAGTAGAGACTGAACACTGGGCTCAGTGTGGAGGATTGGTGACGGTACCCCGTTCAAGTGTGTCACTGTGTGTGTGAGTGTAAGGGCATTCCTCAGTGAGTGGGACTCAGCAGAGAATCCCCATCAGACGGCCCACTCGACACTGACATGGGGAAACACACCACTGCTTGTTTGGCTGTGGGAAAGCATGTTGGGATGCACGAGAGCATCATTTATACAACTGAGCAAGTCAGGACAACAAGAGGCAACACACACAAACACACACGTACGCATATACAGCGTGCAAGCAATGAGGTATCTCACCGTATCGGGGCGTTTCTTGTCACTCAGCTCCTCCCTGTCAAAACACTGGTTCAGGATCTTGTTCTCTGACATACACATAACCTGCAAACACACACATAGCGCATTTTTTAAGTCCAACCGTATCACGTGATCAAAGTGAAATACTGTTTGCTGCTTCTTGTAGACCTCAGATCAGACTCACCTCTTTCAAGTTTCTGAAGAGCAGGTCATTGTTCTTGTCCAAAAAACCTTGAGGAACAGAAGACGAGTGTTTACTTTTTCCATTAAGAAACCTGGACCAGTTTCCTGACCCGCCGGTATTTATTTATTTATTGGCTCACTTTCTTTTCTTTTAGAGAAATACTGTTTTCATTCATGTATTTTTCCCCAATCGCTTTCATTTTTTTCATTATTAACTCATAAACGTCCCTCGTAATTACTGACCAGACAACAGTCCTAAATCATTACAAACAAACTGAAACAAGTACATGTTTGGACCTCTTGTTACTAGTGGGCTTTTAATGAAAACTTACAGGGTTTGAAAGATAACAACTCAAATTAATAAGTGAATGAAAACAACATATCTGTTAAAACGAAAGTAAAGTGATAACCGTGTCTCATATTGACCAGCCTTTTGACATAGGAATCGGTTTTGTTTATGCTAACATGATATTTTTTACATTTTATTTTTATATTTTACAGAAGGTATTTAGTATTTAGCACTGGAAACCAGTGTTGCGTGCCTGACCTTTAAGCCAAATCCACTATAACACCAAACACGAAGGAGACGAGGGACAAGAAGTCACACTAGTATCGGCTCTGTGTTTTTACTTGTTTGCAGTTATAATTGAAGAAGACCAATTTAAACAAAGGCCATGTTTACACAAACACACACCAGTGACATTGTAGTTGACCTCTCCAGCGTAGTGCAGCAGTCTGAATTCGTCACGACCCATTACCTTCCGGGTCTTTCCATCAGCCAGCTTGTGACTGCAGGGAAATGCAATGAATGAATTGACTGGATGCATATTGAATAGTTCGCAGTCTGCTAACAAAACCGATCAGCCGCGTTAGCTATAAAATCTTGCAGGACAACACAAGCGGGAATCAAACTAACGTGACAAAGTGTGCGTGTCCTCCCACAGTGTTCTCCAGCTTCTCCAGGAAGGTGAAGTCACTGGCGTCTCCAGGTCTAAGACACTCCTCATCCTGTCATCATAAAGAAGACAGAAACCCGCAGCAGTTAACGCGTTATCACTCTATAAAGCACCAGAACTTTAGTATTTTTGTGGTGTGAATTTAACTGCATGTGATTGATGGTAAAAAAAACAAAAAAACAACCCTTTATTCTTAAAAGGATTGGAAAGCGACTCCTCACCAGAATCGAGATGATGCCTTTGAACTTCTCCTCCACCAGATCACAGATGATCTTGTTGTTGAAGTACTGCACCGGCTCCCACTGGAAACAAAAAAAAAACACTTCAAAAGTTAGAGATCATGGGGAAAATAAAGCTCGTCAGTTGATTTTTATCAACCGTGTCAGATTTTTATTGAAAGATTCATACCACTATCAACAGCCTTAAGTGACTTCAATATCGATGTTTAGTGTAAAAATTAGCAATTTAAGAAATAAATGTGTATAAACCCTTATATGAATCGCCTGAATCATGACGAATAAAAGAGC
>JAPQRN010000006.1:5272804-5282854 GCA_037367275.1 Coranthus polyacanthus | reverse complement strand
GCTGTTACAGAAACACACACACACACACACACACACACACACACACACACACACACACACACACACACACACACACAGGAAGACACGCAAAGACAGACAACGCAGATACACAGTCAGTCAGACAAGCTACAACATAATTACACTGCACCAGACCAGACATTACACAGACAGGAAAGCTCTGTGTACAAATGCTTATCACACCGTAGCACCACAATGTGACTGTGTGTCCAAACCCACCTCCTCTCCCTTGGCAATTATCTTCTTGTGTGTGAGAGCCTCTGTCAGCACTGCCCCATTCACTCCTAACAACTGGAAAAAGAACAGCATCATTAGCCCCACAAACGATAAATAAATTATCTCCGATCATGTCAGCAGACGTGGATGTCATGCCGCTTAGCAGCAGTGACGTCCTGGTTATGGTATCTGTTAGAGCTGCACAATTAACCGGAAGGCAATTGCAGTCCTGTGCGTCCTGTGTAATCGCAAAAGCCTGCGATTGATTTAAAGGTCCGATGTGCGTCTGGATTCAGTGAGCAGAGAGAGGTACTGAGTAAAACATGCAAAATAAAAGTTGAAGTTTTTGGATTTTTTTTTTATAGTTTCTATGTTTGGGTTGGAAAAAAAAAATCAAAATGATCAGTAACCTGTGCGTTTTCCTTAACAACCAAGCAAACAACTCAAATTGCACTGTTGTCCACTATCATCAGTCCACTATAAAATGGTCCCCGTCAGTGTTTTACTATTATATATGATGTTTTTAGATTCATATGACTGCTGCATTAATATTTATGTTACATTTTACTGCTGTAGATGTTTACGGTTGAGCTCATTTTAACTACATTATATACACTTAAGTGACAAACTCTTAAACGCAGCCGTCCTTTAAATCACCTACTGTCCTCAGGGTCCCCGGAGCAAAGAGAAACATCTATAAAAAACTGTTTATCGCTGTCGCCATAAAATACCCATCAAGGACACACTCACTTCTCGATATCAGCCTATTACCCCATCGCACGGCACTTTATATTTATTTGCATAACCTGTACCTGATGCTCCTTTGAAAGTACATTCATTTTTCAGGTTTTTTTTTTGTAAATGTCTTCTAATGTGTATTTGGATGTGAATATGATGTGCTTTTCTTCCTTTTGTACACACATTGTAGAAAATAAAGTGATTCAATTCAATATCGTAGTTTAATCTACAGCAATGTATCATATTCTATCATCGCTGTCCCATGAGAATCACGTATCTCTAAAAACCCAGCTTTATGACAATGCATTTTCCAACTAATCCAAGAGGGTTTCATTTTGTCAACCCTTTAGGAAACACTTAATCTGTCAGTTTATCACAAACATCCCAAATCAAAAGTGTAAAGCTGCATAAAATGGAACCACTCGAGTAAAGCAAAAGTCCTTTACATTCACTGTGCAGGACCTTATTCTCGCTGTTGTATTCAGTTTGTTTTAAAGCAGGGTGCTTTGTCTGTAAGAGCATATAGATGTGTTTGCTGCTAAGAAAAACTGTGGAGCACTCCCACTTCCCCTTGCGGCCTCTTAAAAGTGTTTATGAAGCTGCTTGGTGCTTCGTCTTACCCTGGCCAGATACTTTATCTGTGTGTCAGAAGTGATGCAGGCATTGCCTTCCTCCCCGCCGTACTGCACATTCCCCAGGTGAAGAACACTGGCGATGATGTTCAGCAACTCCTACATAGAAAGAAAAACAAAACAAAAAACACAGAGAGTGAGAGGAAGACAAATAGGAGTGGAGAAAAGAAAGTGAGAGGGAAGAACACTGAAGGAAAGGAAGGAACAAAGGTAACGAAAGAGGAGGCTGCAGTGTGATAAGATAATACAGATCTGTAGGTATCTTTATGAGCAACTTGGCAGATAAGGATTGCTTTGATTAAAACTGAACAGAGTAGAACTGTAACAATCAAGTGTCGTAATGAAAGTGCAAGAGCGCACACCTGCTTCACACTCTTTAAGCAGCGGGAGATCTAGAGAGCTCTGGAAGCGAGCCCAGACTTATGAAAAAGTAGGAAGACTCCCACGCTGAGCACAAATAAGTTCTCACCATACAGTATAATAACAGACGCGCACACACACAGCCATAGAAACACGTTCACAAGAAAGAGAAACAGCCTCAGCACACAGAGTACTTGACTTTATAAAGGAACTTGTGGTAAAAACTGTTGCATAATAAAAGTTGTGCTTAACTTGATCAAAAATGTAATGAAACCTGACAATGTAAAAACTTGACAAATAATGTAATAAAATCTCCAGACAAATGTTATAATAACATTTTTGCCAATAATGTAATACCTTTTTTTATTTTTTTTTTTATTAAGATGGTTCATAGAACAGCTACGAAACTAATTCCAGGTCTGCACAGGATGTCTTATGAGGAGACATTAAGAAAACTATAAGCACTCAAGTTTATAGGAGACAAAGCTTCTTCACAGAATATATGACCAAACAGCCAAGCCTGTCATGCACTTTTGGAACAATTATAGTATGATTTAAGAGGGAAGTCCTTGAAATTCTTCCCTTTAACTTCTTTACACTTCATGATGTAAAAGCAGGTTCATTCAGACTGGATCTTTTCTTTTAAACAAAGGATATTTTGTGTAATCAGCGTGGGCAGCGGCGTGTTCGTTTCCAGTTTGATAGGGATTTTATTTTAATGCATCCTTGACTGATAGCAACGAGCCATCCGATGTAACTTTCGAATTTCCAAGTGAAGATACAAAGCGGAGACTGTTAAACAGACTGTGTGGTCTGTTCGCCGTTTTCAGACCTGGTGCGAGAGAACTGAACAAAAACTCTCTGATACTTCCTGGAGAAACCATGTAAGTGATAATGTATTGTAAGTGAGAATATCTCTGCAATGTTACTGTCACTCAAACTAAAATAACTGAGCAATATACTTGCTTTTGACGTTGTGCAGTTAAAATGTCAAATAGCGATATCTGGATAAATGTTAATAATCAGCCCAGTTTTTAAGCATGCTTTCCATTGTGTCTCTGTGTTGCTGAGCTTAGCTTCGCATCGTGGTCTTGTAAAATCACTGTAAACCACAGCCTCTTGGGGCTTATTGCTTTATTATACATGACAGCCTAGAGTTTCGATTTCCAAAAATAAAATCAGTGTCAAATGCTAGTGTTTTCAGTCAGCTAACATTACTTTGACAGCATTGTTTTTACATTATCCATGACACTCCTGAAAGGTATTGCATTATCAGTAAAAAATGTTATTAATTTCATTGGTCAAGCTATTACATTATCGAATCTTATCACGGTTAAGTGATGATTTTATTACATTTTAGGGAATATATTATTGGGTGCTACAAGCCATCAACACACAACTGTAGTGTGTACTTCATGAATACTACAGGCAAAACAAACATGTCAGCGATGGTTAATACCGCTTGGAGCCTTACCTCCACATCGTCCTCGTTGAAGCCGATCACACTCAGAGCTTTTCTCACCACTTTCCAATCACTGCGGTCATTGATGGAGCTCACTTTGGGACAGTTACCCTATAAAAAAAACCACACACACACACTAGTAAACAACCCAAAGCACTAACAACACACTATTTAATTGTATCCTACTTCTGTTTTTTTATTGCTCGTAACGTTATTAACATGTCTAGTGAAATGCATAAAGCAGGTGGTGTAAACACCCACTTAGATGTGAACGCCTGTTTACACACTTGTGAAGTGTTTTTGTTCGGCAACTGTTGGTGTATGTGTGTGTTCATGGAGGGGAGGGTTCAGATAGTGCCTTCAGGCAGATTTTCTCCCTTGAGGAAAGCTCCTCCTGTCTCTGACTGAGTGCCTATTAACCAGAACTCCCACTGGGACGGACACACCACACACACACACACACACACGCACACGCACACGCGCACACACACACACGCACACACGCACACACGCACACGCACACCACACACACACACACGACCCCTGAAATGAGCAGCAAGTGTGTGAGTGAATGGCAGGCAGACATACTGGAGCGTCAGTACAGTATATTTACATTCATGCACAATTTTACATCTTCAGGTTTCTGTCTTTTTCTGTATTTTATTTAGCACAAATATTTCATTTGCAGGGTTTTGTGCAGGTTTCAACAAGTTAAATTTGAATTCTTTTGACACTGTAATGAATGTGATTTTTTCCAATTTCCGGATCCAGTCTCAATGAAATCTGCCAATTAACATCGTATAATTTAAGACGTCTTTCCTTTCCACACTTGAAGGTTTATGTCAGACTCAGGGAACACGGTTTGAAACAGCTAGATCTTAGATGTTTTAAGGATCTGCAAAAACCCTGATTAAGCTAAAGTCTTCCTTCACTGCACAAGTAGAGGTGCTTACTTTGACCAGGTACTGGTACTGCTGGGGGTTCCTCTCCAGCCCCAGGCGTCTCAGCAGGTCTTCCTCCCCGCCTTCGATCAGCTGATAAAAAATGTGGAAGTTCCGCTCTCCGTGGTTCTGGTGGACCACGCGGGACTTCTCCAGCAGGTAGTTGATGATGTGGCCTCCTACTGGGGCGCCCTGCCGACGGGACAAAGGCCACGGAGGGGAGGAGGAAGAGGATGAAGAGGAGGAAGAGGAGGAGAGGGTAAGGCTGGGGTACTGAGGTGTGACGTAAGGTTCATATAGGCATGCAGGTTGACGGATTAAAAATGTTGTGCACCAACAAACGCACACAGACGGGAGGAATGAGGTGAATAATAAATACAATATGTAACAGTAGTTTACATTATCAGAACAATTAGCTTTGGTCCAGCTGGAAAGTCTTCACTCATGCCTGAAGTAGCTGCCCGTGTAAATCAGACTCACCTTGAAGTCAAACTGAATGTCCATGTACTTGCCAAAGCGGCTCGAGTTGTCGTTGCGCAACGTCTTGGCGTTACCAAAAGCCTGGAGAGAGAGAGAGGAGGGGTGATTGATGGATTAAAAGGTGGCGATAACAGGCAAAGGCAGAGAGAAAGAGAAGGCAACAAGTAGGTAACAGTGAAAGAAAGAGAAAGCCACAGGCGTTAAGTGTTTGTCTAGGACAGTAGCACAGATTACAGGGTGTAGTGTACACTTTCATAAACACATCTGGAAAGCATCTGGCTGAGACATGCCAGACATCAAAACAAGCACTTCCGTAAACTCCATCACCTCTCTCTTGCCTTCATTCTCCAAAACACTTCCAAAACACAGGAAGAGACGGCATTTTTATTTCCTACATTTTACAACTATATTGAAGTGTGACAGCAATCCTCATGATGGGCTATAAATGCACATATCAATTACATTTTGGATTCAACACGCTATTGAGGGGTTGTTGGTTGCATGTTTTACAAATAGATAGCATCTTATTCTGTTTTGATGAAAGATACTAAAACATTCATGATAGCATGACAAACTGGACATATTTTCAAAGACAAATGACTTTTCTTCATCCTCACGCATTACATCTCTTGGATAGCCCTTCATTTTCACGCTGATATCTGTACCGCCACATTTTTCTTATCTGAAACCAATATGCATCTAGCCATCCATCATTCAGCAGCAACATGAGTCCGGCTGTACATCCAATCCATTACGCTGAAAAGCCGTCTCTCTGGGTGGTCCAGAAATTTTAAGCAGATTAAGAACCTGCGTTGCCGTCTCACCTCCAGCACAGGGTTGGACTGCAGCAAGCGGTCTTTGACGGTCTGCACCTGCTCGCTGGCCGGGCAGGTGACGGCGTAGTACTGTAGGATCTTCTTGGACGCCTCCGTCTTCCCAGCTCCGCTCTCCCCAGAAATCAAAATGCACTGGTCCTTCCTCTCTGTCCTCATGGAGCGGTAAGAGTTGTCTGCCACGGCATAGCTGGAGGATTGGATGCAGAGACATAATCAAGCACATAGTCACTTTTAACTCTGTTCCTCGTATTTACTAAAGTCTGCTGGGGAAATACCTGCCACTTTAGCTGCTAACTGCTCCTGTAATAGCTTGACTATTAGCTACCGCCAGTCAAAACACAAATACAAACAAAATATATAAAACATCAACAAACAACTGCCTTCCAACACAAAGCAGACTCGAGCACAAACTTCATGTAAACACACAAGCACGTATATATCTTACATATTGAACCTTTAAAACAATGGCAAAGCATTTTATATGGCAGCTTCATGGAACGGGTCAGTGGTCGACCAGGTCATGCAGGTTATGCATAAGACATGAACATGATGTTCTCTTTTAAAAACGCAATACTTTGAATGTCTTGGAAATCATTTCAGGAATGTTATGATTTCATTCCACAGTGTGAACATGGAGAGACACTGGACTACCAGTATGAATCAGAAACTCCAAAGCGGAACACAGTCTGTTTTAGTTACAGTATCATTTATCAGCCCTGTGTGGCTATCAGCACTCGTGTGTTGTTTCAGCCAGTTTGGACACATTTCTGACAGCAGACTAATTGCCGCAAGATAAATACAACAGCTTTCGCATGGCTGCATCGCTCTCAAAGGGTGTTCAGAGTTTGTGGGGTGGGGGCCGAATGGGGTCAGGTTCAGGTCAGGGGAATTCCCTGTCAAGGGAGGAAAATCTCTTGCCTGGTACCATCATTTGCTTACTTTTCTTTCCACCTCTCCCTCCCACTTTTTCTCTCTCCAACCCTCCATGTGTACTTGCCAAAGCACATCTTTCTTTCCACTCAGAGGGAGAGAAAACATTTGGCCACACACTCAAGTGCTGAAGTAAAGACAGAGTAAAAGTTACCAGTGGTTAGAGGGAGAGAGAAGATCTCAAAAATGTTTAAATTACGCCACTGAGCGGCTCCATAATGCGCTTGATTGTTCTGTAGCTGACCTATGGGGTCTGAGAGGAATCGACAGGGAATCCCCTGACCATTCCTGTGGCAACCGTTCAAACAAACACTCTGCCACATCCCATGACGTCTTGTGAACCATTTGACAGACAGACACAAGGACAGTCAGACCATGTGAGCATTACATAGCCGGCTGTGAGTCTGTGAGTGAGCCACTTCTTCAAATATTCCCACGCACACTGAACGCACACATTTAGTCAGCAGGTGCAACAAATGTTATGTCATTCCAGGGGAAAAAAGCATCACAAGGCTTCAACAGACTCCGTCTTTTAGAGTGCTGGAGCAAAAACACGGCAACAGTAAACATACTGTCCACAATGAATGATGTAGTCAGTGTTCAGACTGGTCGGTAAAAACAGCTTCTCCTGCGCTACCAATGAAAGCAGGCAGGGATAAACCACTACTCCCTGATGAGGAGTTACTGAGCTGATACCTCTTGATTGTTGTGTTTATTCTAACTCAAAGGAAGTTATCGACAGATGTTGTACTTACATGTGTGGTGAGACCTCATAGAAGTTGACTCCACGGTATCGTTCCATGTGGTTCTTGGTGTAGATCTCCAGATCTCTGTATGGGTTGACTGACACCAGCACTGAACCAATGTATGTCTGAAAGAGAAATAAACCGTCACATCCGGGCTGCGGATTGGTCAAAAAAACAATCAAGACATCAACTTGGGCTCTGAGAAATCACAGAGGGGGTTCTCTGTATTATTCTTTGACATTTTACAGAGCAAAAGATGTAATAATAATAATGACACTAAAACATGTTTTTTGTAGAACCTGTAGAAAATGCAAAAAGCTAAAACTTTCACTATGACACTATGACCCAAACAAAAACAACCTGCAGATGTGGCATTAAGAGTGATTAATGAGATGTGATTAGTCATTTTTGTTACTCGCTGAAATTAGACACATAATCATGCAGTCAAATCTCCTTCTAACATCTAACATCCACTCACATAGATGAGGTTCTCTTTGAAGCGTTTGCGCAGGTTCTCGATAAAGGCCGCCTCGCTGGTGTAGTTCTCCAGCAGGACAAAGTCCTGCACTCCCACCCGGTCTCTGGCTGTCAGGGCCGACTCCATCATAGCCCGCACCCCGTCACTAGCCACCACCTAGAGGAGGACAAAGAGGGAGTAGGTGCGGTTAAGTGACCGAACAGAGGAGCATAACCTATGTACTGTAACACTTCATCAATCAAACTTTATTTCGCCTGTCCCACGCAGAGAGACATTGGAGAAAGGAAAAAGGGAGGGGCTGAAAAACACCAAACACTTTATATCATGCTCACATAATCAATCCTCATAAGGGAAGACTGAGAAAAAAACAGCAAATTAAAATCATCAATCAGTGCTGCACCAACTAGGACAAAATACTGACAAACAAACAGTGGAAGCAGCAGTATTTGGGGTAGTATTTGTAATTTTTAAGTATTTGAAATATACTGGGTCACATTCCACGGGTAGGCTGCAGGAGATTTTTATCGGTCGCTAAAAAAATGAGCATTTCAAACATTTCAAAAAAACTTTTAACAAGAAGCAGAAAAGGAAAAAAAGGTGAATTTCTTAACTCGTCCTTAATGCATTGACTTGGTCTCATAAAGGATGTAAGTAGTATGTATATGCTTTCAATGACAGATGTGTAACAACAAAGTTGTGATTTTTAAAACTTACATCTCTTTGAACTGGTTGGTTTAACTCTTCAAGATACTATTAAGATAAGGAGATTGAGAAATGGCAGTAAAAATGGTCAGGAACGTCCATTTATGCATAAATGTGCTTTTCTCATGATTTACAGAAGACCTATTGTGACTTGGTTTGTAATGTTTTTTTATAAAAAAAAAGTGGGTCCTCAGAAAAAAGTCTGGGAAACACTGCCTTGTCCAAAGTTAATTCTTGTGCACTCAACAAAATGAAATCAGTTTTCAATACTTTGTGTGCGCTGCTATTTATTTTTTTAAGCATAAGTTCGCAGCTGTCAGCATTTTCAGTCCAAAAAGTTACTGCGTGAGACTCAAATCAGCTGCATCCTGGAATCAGCATTTTTTTAGGCTCATACAAATCTCCCATCTTTCCTGTTCCTGGAGCTCACATCACATCTTTTAGAAAACATGTCCCCCAGAGTTTTCAACCTTCAATAGAGCGCATTCAGATCAATGCCAAAAGGCACAGTTTGAAGTCCAAAACAAAGGCCCCACATTCATTCACACAGATAAAACAAAGTGGAAAGTCAAGTTTCGTTTCCTTTAATCGATCTGACCACATCTAACATTTGAGCCGAGTCCAGATGCGGGCAAAGAAGTTATCACTTCAACCAAAGTGCAACAAGCCCCACCTAGGTTCCACATATGTAAAAATATACGGCGCAAATATAGCACCCAACAGGAAGTTAAATTGCAACACTTACATTTTGAAGCTCATCAATGCGTTTAGCCAAGAAGCCGTTCTCTAAAATAGAGGCTTGAGTTTTTTTCATAAGGCTGCGAATGTTAGACACATCCATGTTTAAGATGTACTGAGCTGGACAGAACTAAAGCCGGCTACACTTGAGCTGGATGGCAGAGGCAGGGACCGGGACGCACGCAATGTACAGCAGGTGTTGTTGTTGTGTTAAGCAGTACGTTAGCCTCCATCCCTCTTGAGGCCACAAAGAAGAGATGGAGAAGAGAAAACTTGAGGGAGCGGAGAACATATTAATTAGCGCAGGGTGAGACATGAGGGAAAAACACGGAGCAAAGAGGATAACAGAGAGAAAAAAAATATTTCACTCTGGTCGCGCTCCATCACCCCGTTTACTGGAAAGTTAACAATGCCTCATGAAATTCCACACAGCAACACAACGCGGAGTCAAGTAAATCACTGCATCACGCTTTTTCCCTGCAGAACAGACACACACATGCACAACATCTTGATCACATTTGACACAACTATGCATGAATACGTCTGATCCGGGGTTTCAAAGGACAGTTGCAGTGTCCCGTGGTGCTTCACACATGGGGAGAAACGGTGGGACACTGCAGAACGGACGCCACAGCAGGTAACAATGAACCTAATCGCATTAGCAAGCACTGCTTTGTTATGTTTATACTCTTTAATTAACTGAAACACTCCTGCACTTAAAAGCCTTCTCTGTGTGTGTGTGTGTGTGTGTGTGTGTGTGTGTGTGTGTGTGT
>JAPQRN010000006.1:5251799-5272704 GCA_037367275.1 Coranthus polyacanthus | reverse complement strand
GTGTGCATGTCCTCACAAGGACACAGCAATGGCACAAATCCAGACTATGGACAATTAGATTTTATCTCTTTAGAGGGAGAGGCTTTTACTGTTACATTTTTACAATAAAAGGTAAACCTAAAGAGGCGGTAGTGATGGTTAAATTCATTTTTACTTTGAATTTAACCACTTTATTTGTCAAGGCGCAGTCGTACATAAAATAAAAGACCAATGCGTCACAAAACCACTTGAAATCACATTTATTCAGTCGGACATTTTCCATTCCAGTCTGGTATGTTCTGGACTGGTTTGTGCTTGGTGTGGTTATTATACTGTTAGGTCTGGAAAGTGGCTGATTGCATGCCACTGTTTTTTCAGGGTGGTGTTTAACAGTTATTTCTTTTTTTTTGTAGCTGGTTCCGTTTTGCGGCTTAAACGGCACTTATAAACAGTAGTTCCAACAGCTGTAATGTAGGCGTACCATAGCTAGCGGACTTAGCTGTAATTTACAAACTTGTAATGTTCCATTATCAAGACGTGTGATTATCTGCTGATGAGCCAGAGAGGGAGCAAACGCTTTGAGTATTCGTTATGTGTTTTAATGGCGGTTTGCATGAAGCGCCGATGCGGTGTCTATCATGTACATATATTGTGTTATGGCTCAGGCCTCGCTCCCACATTCAAAAGTTAAATCCAAAAAGGGTGTAAGGGTCACTTTTTTATTACAGATGTCTCACTTCAAGACAAACCACACATCAAAACAAGTGTTGACTTCTGTGGTAAACCATAACACTCGAATGTGAATAGCTGCATTTCTGGTCAGAAGAGGTTTACCAATGCACCGTTTCAGTGAGATACTGATACAAGTATTATTATTGCTATTATTATTACTATTACAGGGCATGAGTTCATATGTGTGGTAACTGTATTCCTTACATGCCTTTATTTCTCAGCCCTCAGCTCTGCAGGACACCGTGAGCTCTGGTGACCTATTGTTTCACACATCTGTATGAAAATCAAGGAAACTGCAGCTGTGTGTGTTTGGGTGTGTGTGTATAACTCCACTAATGCCTTTTGTAATCAGCTTTTTGTGCGTCTGCCCATCAAACAATATGAGCATTACGTAACCCCTTCTTCCAACAGTAGTTTTTCTGGCGATGAAAACTTTTTGCGCTTTTCCGTTCCCGATGTGGCTACTCGCGGTTCTTTTTCTTAACCCAAAACACGCTGCTGTTGCCGTAGCTGGAAACATATGGTTTCCTGTGCGGCAGAATGACCAAACACTGAGCGTTTAAAACCAAACATAAAGGAATTCGTCATCTGTGAATTACTTCTAAAACTGACATCCATTTACACTAAGATGGCATGGTTTATTACAAAACCCTCCAAATATTATGGCGCCTGGGAGGAAAGGAACCAGAAACTTATTTCCTCACCTCTCCCCTCCTCTTCCTCCTCTATACATTCTATCATTCAGTCACATTCCCTCCTGGTTTCAGACTTTCGCCTCCTCTCTCCATGACTTCATTGTTTCCCAGTGCTGCTTTCAGTGTTTGGCTTTCCTGCATGTAATGCCACACAACGCACATCCACCCGCTTGCTCAACGTGACACACGCAAACACACACTAATTCTCAGGAACATGACGACTACGTGCCCACCCGGTTCCTACATGTCGTCAGGTTTTCCAAATCCTGTGCAGCAAACAAGGCAGCTCAGAGCCAGGTAAGCAAGAGGAGGCCTGAAGAGCTACGACTCTCAGGACAGATACACACGGGTGACGAATGAAAGGAAAAACCTAATGGGAGTGGTCTCTTCCAGGATGACAAAGCCCCCCCCTCCATCCACAGTACACAAGGACTCACTGGATGGTTTGATGAGTATAAAAACCATGTGAATCATACGGTGTGCTATGGCCTTCACAGTCACCACATCTCACACTCATTTGAAGACCTATGGGAGATTTTGGACAGCAAATGAGGTGTTGGAAAAATGGTGGAGTTCAACAAGACCTTACTAAGACACTTGTTGCACACTCTATGCTGTTTTTTTTCCCTTTAATTTGTCATCTGTCTTCACCAATCAGTCCATCAAACTGCAGCAAACCCCTTAAATCAGACACAGTACAGCACTTTAGACCTGCCTTTCATAAACTCAGGGTGGAGCTGTTTTTACTGGGTCGCCAATTGTCGGAGTGAAATACATACACACAATCAGAGTGAAATAAATACACATACATAATAATAGGATGTGTGAATTCATTTTTCTGAATTTGAACAGAAGAAGAGTTGCAGTTATTATATCAGCCCAACCAAATGCATCAGAGAGGAGTCAGTCATCAAAGACGCAACAAGACGAAAACACGAAAGACAAAAACAACACGAAAGACACAAAAATGACGTACAAGACGCAAACAACGTACAAGACGGAAACGACATGAGAGATGTAACAAGATGACAACCACGTAAAAGAGACAGTGTTTTGTGTTTTGACAGTTTTCGCTCTGTTTTCAGTATTTGTGATGATAGTACCTTTATAATAATTATTAGACCACATGTGGTTTTCTGTAGACATTCAGTGTAACAGTCCTTCAACATGACCTTTTGATATTCTGTTCTTGGAATATTAATTGTTTGTAGATTGTTTTTCAACATCAGATTGTTCTTAATTTATGTGTAACTTGTTACTGAGAAAATCGGGCTTTTGTTGTAGTTAATCATTTAAATACAGCTTATTTCTTTATTAAATTTAGATTTTTGACTCACATTTGCACACAAAAAAAACCCCCAACTCATTTTAATCCATCCCTTTAATCAATGCCGTCTTCTTTCAAGAACAATATCCCTCAGATGTGGGGATTTCCTCCTCGTCTGTCTGCAGAATTTGTACACAAAAACTCATGTACTGATTTTCACGGACATTTTAGAAGACTGAGGCCAATCGCAGACTCATTTCATTTTAGATCATATTCATAAAATCCTACTTTCTTTTTTGTTTTGTTTTTTCCAAACATGCAAAGGAGGGTTTTTGATTGAATGGCAGCATTGTGGTGCCTTAGCACCCGTATGTTCTCTTGGAATGACCTTCTAAGTGTCATATATAATAGTAAACTGTATATGACTGAATTCTAGACAAGCATTCTGAATACTTTTACTTGTGCTAATGAAATATAACATTTTCACTGTTTGCTGACATTTACAGACACCAGTGGTATTTAAATAACTGAGAAAATGAAACTAATCATTACTTTAGGTCCTTTTATACACAGTGTTTCCCATTAATGATATAGACTGTGGCGGCCCACCATAGTCTATTTTGTTCCACCACGGTCTTATAATGAGCTGAAAATCTCGTGGCGAGCAGAGTCTCACTTTACAATGTAGTTAACCATGTTAATTAATTTTGAATTAGGAACGTGTTGCTACAATGCGCAGCGATGACAGTGAAACTAACCACACACACAACCACGAGCTGACTTTAGCTTAGTTTGAATCCGCTGAGTTTCTCACTGTAACAAATGTAAAGCAGAGATGGCCACTCTCACACCACATTTTCCATCCATTTTCTCACCGGGTGAAAAGTAACTTCAGAACTGATAACTTCGTGGCGCAAACAGACGACATTGACAGAATATTATACTGCAGAACAGCGCACGCAGGCAGAAGTGAAAGCTAATTAAGGGGAATACCTCAGTAGTAAAATGGAATCATTTCACATTTTTGGTTAATATCATACGGTGCTGCAAACTAATCGAACGTCTTTGAAGAATTTTCATTCAAAGAGTTTGTAAAACGAGGGAAAAAGCGAGAGCGTAGATTGACAATGACCCTGATGCCGCGCTTTCCCTCGACGCCTCCTTAGCGCAATGTGACTCGTCCTCTCCCTTCATCTTCTCTCAAATGACAAAGTCAAAAAGCAGCCACGTCTAATAGAAGCAGGGAAAGGGGTAGAAAGCAGAGGGATTTGATCATCCAGGCAGCCGGCGAACAATAGCAGCTCTCTCCTTGACCTTTACATCGCCCCAGGCACGCTCACACAGCTCAGATGTCACACTGTTTATGTAAACCTCATCTAACCTGCTGCTTTCCCTCCGCCATACGGATGAAGAGGCAGAACATTATTACACTCCACCATAGGACATTTTAGGCCCTTTTTCAGGGAGGCTCAAGCTGCCTTAAAACTGATCTCAGACCCCCTAAAACATTAGCATTTTCAACAATCCGTTGCAGCTGCAGTTCCCTACATGTTTTGCTGTAATTTATGATACAGTCATCTCCTCTATTTGACTGAGCGGAGGAAGAGAGACAGTGAACAGGTGAATGGATGGAAAAAAAGCAGGAAATATAGAACAGCGATGTTTCCACCTGTTTTGTCCGCAGTGGTTGCTGCTGTTTTACACTCTAAAACGACCGCTGTTTGTATGCAGCCTAACTGTTCATCTTAAAACCCTATTTGAAAGTGAAAGTAGTAGAAAGTAAGATAGCCTTTCCACTCCACTGTCTCAGGGATGCTCTAAATGTCTCAATATATTTAATATTTTGCTGATACAAACACTGAGCTCTTACTGCACTGTAAATCAATATCATGCACTCATCCAGTCCATTAACTTATATAAATAAAAAAATATATTCCAAACTGTGGATGACAGACATTCATTTCTTATCTGTGTCTCTTCACTTTTTTCTAAACGAGAGTCACAAACATGTATAAGTACGAAATGAGCATGTTCGCCACTAAATTTAAAGATAGTTTCTGCGGCAACAACAGTTTTTAAGTGGAAAAACACGATGCCACCTCTCTTTCTAATGACATACAATGGAAATTTGCATTTTTGGAGTAAATAACTGATCGAGTAATTGGAAAAATAATCAGACACATCAATAATGAACTGGATTGAACAATGATACAACTGAATTAATCCACAGATTAAAAAATAAATAAATAAGAGCCAATACAAAGTCTCATCTCATCTCTCATCACATATGAAAATATTATTATGATGTAAATATAAGTATTTTCCACTTCGTATGACTAACCTGGCTGTTGTAAGTTATCCCAGGATTTAAAGAGCTAATAAACAAATCAGGCCTCAGAGTGCTTAAACCAACTGGAGCTAAATATTTGCTCATGTAAAAGTTCCAGGTTAAATATGCAAAAAAAGGAGAACAGAGGAGAGCAGCAGTCAGTCCCATCAGAGAGGGAAAAAAACCAAAACAAAACACACTCCTCCTGCTTCTGTTTCACATAATAAGCTTCAATAACGACGACCAAATGAGCGAGCCGAGTGGTTCTGATGGAGAAATGGTTAGCCGCTCGCACAATGTTTTGCCCTTTTCTACATTTTTCCACTATGAATCAGTTGTCTGGCACAGATTTCTCCTCTTCTCTCATCTGTTCTGCACTAACTGCTTAAAATAAAAAAAGGGGCATGAAGTGAATAAATACTGAACATCAAGTATCATTTCTCAGACGTGCCGAAGAAGTTAGACCGTTTGAACGGCAGGCACGACATCAGACATTCACCGTACGAGCTGACGTTCTGCTGTTGGTTTGGACGGAGCCACAAACCATTCACAGGCTTCAATACAAAAGCAAGTGGTCAACAAATCACAACACATGCCTGCACTGGAAGGTTCATATCAGTCAAAATGCGAGGTTTGGCTGTGTGTGTGTGTGTGGTAGACGAACGTAGGTTTAATTAAAGCCATGAAGCACTTTCCCCACCTTTCCCCACTTTTCATCTCTCCCATGAGATCCAGGCTTGTTAACGTTTTGGTTATGATTACCATGGCAACGCCCTCCAGGCTTGGGATGGAGCATTTCCAAGTTTTTACTACATGTGCAGAGCGGTCAGACAGGTGAGACGAGCTGCCTACCTGAGGACATGTGGGCTCAACACAACCCCGGCAGCGTGGAGCGGGTTGAATGTTGCACTCCGTCAATATCTCACCTTGGACCCACATGGATAGATCTACTTAACACATTACTCTGCAGAACTTTGATGTCTATGGAGGGAGAAGGGAGCGAAGTGTAAGGATGGTTCCTCTAATGTGGAATCAATTAGGTGCCAAGTATCTGTTACAACTAGCGCCAGTGTAGAAAAGGTACAAAGATGCAGCAACACCGCACTAAATAAAATGCTTTGTAACATGTAAAAGGTACGTGAGGTTTGAAGTATGAAGTTGTGAACGAAGTTAAGTCATGTCAAAAACAGACACCAACATAAATGTGGCATCAGCACACAAGCATGTGTCAATCTTCCACAGTGCACCATATAAGTGGAAAAAGAACGTGGGTTATTTTATCTAATACTGCAGTTTACAATATTGTGTCCAATGCTGGAAGATGTATTCAGAGTAAAAATACTAAAACCACACACTGAAAATTAGTCATTTTGCAGTAAAATGGTCCCTTCAGTGCTTTACTATTTTAGCCTATATTGTGTTTTTGGATTCATATTAATGCTCATTAATGTTTATGTTTCATTTTGCTGCTGTAATGCTTAAAAGTTGAGCTACAGCTCACGTTTTCTATGAACGAATCTGCTGACTATTGGTACAATTAAACGGAATACTCCACTGAAATGTACTTCAGTAGAAGTATAAATTAGCAGAAAATATAAAATACCCTAAGAACTGTACATGAGTGATACTAATAAATACGATTTTATGTCACTAATGACAATCATTAAAACACAAGCAACATAAAAGTAAACTGTAAAAGTGTCCGAAATTACCTTCCATATAACAATGACGATGATGATCAGCAACAAAACATTACGTTGTGTTGTCCGCTGTACTCAACGGCCAGCTGAGTTTCGCCCTGTGACTGCAGGCTGACTTTCACTGAAACTCTAGTTAGCATGAGCTCGGCTTTACTCTGTCCATGTAACCTGATTTACAACCTTCACTTTATGAGACAGCCTGTCCACTAATAACCTCTCATACTCACCCGACCCCACCGATACTCCATGAAGAACAGCTTTGAGGTTTTCAAGTCATTAGGTTCTGAGTATAATGAGCCGGAGCTTCTCAATTTCCGAAATTCATAGTCTCTTCTTGTTGACGCAACCTAGAAACTGGCAGGAGTGCATAGCCTGAGGAGAGTGAGGCGAGCTCAACATAAACTACCTATTGAGCTGTCAGACGCCCTGCAGGCAGTAATGACAGGAATCTCTCAGCGTACTGTGCTACAATGACAGTTTGTCAGTCCGACAACTACTACCTCCTATGTCGGAGAAGCAGAGTACGCTTCAAACAGATCAAATCCTCATGGCTGCATATGCTTGTGCCAACATTTGGGGTTAATATTGCTATAAGTTCAACAGTTTTCTGCGTCAGAGTTCTGCATCTGCACACAATGATACATCAACACACGCTTTTTTCATTAACACGCTCACTCTTACTCCCATTCAACGCCAAAGAATGCTGCCCGGCCGCACAACACCACCATGCGATTGCCTCACCCTGACACACATACACACAGCGACGAGGACACACCTTCTCGGATATCAAATAGAAGCAAATACAAATAGCTCTGACATCAACATGACAAATACTGCGAGAGAGAACAAGGATGCTCACATGAAGGCGGAGTTAAAGTAAAGCCACATTCATGACGGGCATTGTTGGGGAGTAACTAGTTACGTGTAATTGAGTTACGCAACTAAATTACAGTATGAATGTGACTGAAATCAGCTGCAGTGACTGAGGAAGAATGATGTACAATTACTAGTCAAAATGTTGGAAGGAAGCTACAGATTACTAGTTATTCTGTTAAAAATTTAACAATTACCTTCTCAAAGTAATGAAAAGTAACATTGCTTTTTGATCACTTTTCTAATAAATGATTTAATCAATAAAGATGAAAAGCCCTAAAACACATATTTAAACCAACAGTGTAGAGTAACATTAGAGGACTTTTGTGATTTAAGATGGAAAATATTGTTGGATTTGAAGCTGTTTTTTTTTTTTTTACCAAACAGAATATATTTGGATGTAACCCAATCACCAACATTTTCATTAGTGGCTAATTTAATCACAGGCTTTTCAGTAACTGAAGTGGTTAGATTTATTTAGTAATTTATACGTAACTAGTTACTACCTATGTAAAACAGGGCATGTTTTTGAACAAGAACACATTAAGGGCTTGAAATTCAATGACATTTTCCTTCTGAAATCAGAAAAGAGCTCAAACTCTACAGTGTTGGTTTAAATGCATGTTTTTCTGACTTTGTTGCCCAGTTTAAACACTTGTTAGACAATGTAATAAGTTACATTACTTTGATGAAGTAATTAAAATAGTTAGATTACTTACTACGTTAACAGGGTAACTAGTAACCTATAAGCTTTTATATTTCTAAAGTAACCTTCCCGACGCCGATGACGGGCGTCAGGTGAGAAACCAACCTGCTACCCGTCTCACCTGTGCCCTTGAAATTCAAGAGCATGCCGTCGCGGTTGTTACACACTTCCAATGCCACTGCAGGTACAAATCAGCTCCTAAAACGTCCCTCATCCAGTCCCCAAAAAAAAACAAAAAAACATCCTAATTTCCCAGTTAATCCCTGCATATAACTCCTTATCTTTACCCTCTTAATTAAAATGCCTGCACGCACAAAGTCAACAGGTAAAGGCTAAACCGAGTGTCCTGATTTCACCGCTGCCGGACAAATGAGTGGCTTGGCTGCCTTACCAAAGGTCTGTACTTCATGGCTCCTGCTGTCGAGTGATCTGGATGGGTTTTTTTTCTTCCGACCACGTCGATAGTCCGGCTATGAGAATGTGGGCTCCAGCGGCGCGTCCCCGACCACTATTTAGCCGAGAGTTTGTTTTTAGAAGCTCTCCCCTCCGTCCTGCGAGCCAGCTGCCATAGCTTCTCCTCTTACTGCTCCTCACACACACTTACACACACCTCACTCTGGCTCTCTCTTGCGTTCGCTCTCCCACTCCACTCCACTCGCAATTCTTTCTCCCACCCTCCCCTCAGAGGAAACAGTCCCTGTGTTGGGTGACACATAACCCCCCTTCTTCCCTCCCTCTCTCTCTTTCTTTCTGTGCCCCCCCCCCCACATTCACCCGCTCCTCAAATCCAACAGGCTAAAAGTGAAAACTTACCACACTTCCTCTCACTTTTTTTTTTCTCCTCTTTTCTTCTACTCTACTCCTCAAAGAACAGAGAGGGCACAAAAGACGCTACACAATTTCACATCTGGCCTCACCCACCCCTGCAGACTAAAAAATGTGTCCTGATGTGCATTGAAACAAATTAAAGCAATCTGTTGCATTTCATAAAATGAAAATCATTATGCTGACACGGAGACAAAACATCTGACACTGACAGCAATCAATGATTCTATTACATTAATAGACAACTATCTTTACAGTCGACTAATTGGTTCTGATTCGAGCTTCTTGAATGTGAATATTTTCTGGTTTCTTTACTCATCTATGACGGTAAACTGAATATCTTTGGTCTCTCTTTGGTTTGAGGACGACATCTCGGGCTTTAGGAAACACTGACTGACATTTTTCACCATTTTACTTTATACTTTACAGCCCAAACAACTGGTCCATTAATCAAGAAAATAACAATAATAAATAACGGATAGTTGCAGCCCTAATGCAATCACATAACGCACGTCAACAATAAATCATACATGATAGAAACGTTAAGCGCTTGTGTGTGAATTAATCATTGCTCTGCTACAATAAAGTTTTGAGTTCACCAGATTGACGGAGGCTGGAACGAATGACAGAAATCTATTATGTCTTGGATAGAGGAGTACATGTTGCCATTAAATAATCATCTATTTGAGCCAAAACAGTTTCCTTTCTTCCCTTCTCCTGCTTTTCTCTTTTGGTAAGCTGAATTAGAAAGCAGACAGGCATAAACAGGCCTCATGATGCACGGTGCGCAAAAACATGCTCACAAACTCAATCCTACACACCCCAACATACATGTATACAGCCATGCACACGATAGGTACGCAGAGACTTACCATCATTAGTCCAATATCATTACAGGGAACGGTAATCAGTCCAGACCAGTGTTAGCCACACACATATACACCCGCCTGCTGCAGATCAAAGGCCTCGGCAGACTAATGCCTCTGCTTGTTAACACTAATAACAACTGACATCTTACAGGCAATGGGCGTGTGTTGCTGAGAACAAAGAGGAAGACAAGTTTCCACTACAGTTGTTAGACTAATACAAAGACATTAATAAGAGCTGATCTGAGGCCTCACAAAGAAGTGATGTGTATAAAGTCACAAAATCACCTGTTCGTAAGAGTAAAGCAAGTTCACAGAGGGAATTTTTTTATTAACTAGTTGTCGTTTCACCTTTGTGCTACTGGTCAGTAACAAGTCTCCAACCTCTAGTAGTGATGATAAGTGAGATAACAAACATGAGAGTGTCACAGCATCGTCCAAGAGCATAATGACCTGCGTTTGATACTCCAGTAATGACTGAAATAATACCCCAAACAAAGAAAAGTGCGACATGTAACCACCTCAACCAGAGGAGACTGGCACGATCCGGGATTTGTGGATTGAGAGGTGTGATGTAAGCCTCTGATAATCCGTTCAAATTGGAAATTATTAGCACCTAATAATCATGTAAACGCTTAATCCCATCATTTCTCCATAGTTGGAGTGACTATATTGTTTGTTTGTGTGGGACAGAAACATGGCAGTAGCAAAACAAATCTGGTCTGTGGGTGATACGTTTTTGTTGGAGACTTTGATGAGCAAAAAGGCTTGAAACACGTTGTTCAAAGAAGTGTTTGAAAGATGAACAAAGCCAAAAAATAAAAAAAAGTGCTTAAATGCTTCACAGCGGGCAAAACCACATCGCACACACATTACACACATCAGATCAGTTTATTTAGCATAAACAGTTAACTTGGAATAATTAATCAGAATGATTTCAATCAAATGAAAGAAATATTGCCAATGTGTCCGCAGCTATTGATCAAGTGCTTACTTTTGACATAGAAATGTCATGAGCAACTCCAAAAGTTTATTACAATCCCACAAAATGTGACTCTCACATACCGTGAATTCTGATTTGATGTGGAACTACCTTTATTCCCAAACATCCGTAACTAACAACACTTATAATGCAAGAAATTTAGGGCACAAGGAAATGGCGTTTGTTGGAAAACGGCCCGCATCTAATTTCACGAGAATACAAAGTAGAAAAAAATAAATAAACGGCGGCCGAACATGAAACCAAAGGACAGCCTTCGAGGATGAAAGCGACCTTGGGAGTTCCTGACGCGGGACAAAGTGGGGCATTCTCGTCTGTGGTGGACGAGGCTACAAGCTGCAGCTTCAAAGAGGCAGAGCGGCAGCAGGAAAGCCAGGTTTTACAGGCCTCATTAGGATGACTCGCTCCTTCCTGTGGATCTAAGAGGACAGACCCATAAATCCAAGGAACTAGAGCTTGTTGGTACTGTGTACTTGACGTCTGGTATCTTCTTCACATATTCAGAAAAGTTACATTGCATTGCATTCATATGTAAGTTTTTATTCAAGGAAGGGGATCACCACATCCTTCATAGCAAAGGCCAAGCTGTTCATACTTCCTTGTTACTCCTCCACTCAGAGAAAAACATGACCTTCAAAGGTCTTTAAGTTAGTTTTAGGTTGCCCTTATGGTTCTTCACAACACCACAAACTGAAGGTTCAGAACAAACAAAACAGACCTGAACATAAGGGAGTGGGTTCATTTAATGACAGAGAATGCATCATTTTAATGGCAACCAAATTGCAATTAGATTTACTTGTGTGGAGGGACTTTTTGTCTTTTTTCAATAGGGAAAATGCATATTAAACATTATGTCTTTGACAAGATGTCTTTGTCTTTTTCATGTATATTTAAGTTATTTTATCTTTGTTTTATTACTGTTACTCGTGGACTAGCACTGTGCTGATGAACTCCAATGGCACTAAGACATCGCGGCCTTCTTTTCTCTGTGTCGTCAGGTTTCGATTCTTGATTATACATTAACTTTTTGTTTTCTCTGTGTTTGAATTTGTTCTTCTCAAAAGACTGAAATCAATAAAAACAGTGAACCCGGAACAGTTTAACAGGTGTAATTTCCGTGTCTTATCAGACAGTCTAAAGTCAACACAACCTGGGAAACGAGCACACATCACTTCTCCTCCTCACTACCCTCTACTGGTCAATGAAAATTCATAAGGTGCTATTAGGTTTTTGCTGAGGCGGACAGCGAAATGCCTCAGAATAACCACATTCCAGTTCACACACACTTTGCTCTGAGTTTAGCTGTATCTGTATCAGAGATTAAACTTTGCACCCCTCCCCTCCCTTCACCCTCACTCCTCTTTCTCTACATCGGCCAGTATAATCAGAGCCCCTGACTGCAGGAATCTGACTAATGTTTTCCAGACGCTCTCTCTCTCTCTCTTTGTGTCTCTGTCTCTCTCACCACTGTGTGAGAATACACTGGACAGACAGCAGGAAACATGCACAGATACAAGAGAAGATAAGAACCTTACAGTTGTAACACAGCCGACATATCAAATACATTTATTCGCGTGCTAATCTCTCTGGCTAAAACTAACTTCTGGCATCAGTAAAGGTGTGTGTGTGTGTGTGTGTGTGTGTGTGTATATTCTGCAGGCTCATGCTGAGGCAGCATATTTGCGCTGAGTTGGAGGGAGGAGGGGCTGTATCTGACCACCAGTATCTTGCTCAGCTGTGAGACTTTAACCCCTTCTTCTCCACACCTCACTGCCATTAAAAGCTAACCCCTTGCGCTGCAGAAAAACACAGCACAGACTGGAAAAGAATCACTAATGAGAACTAAATTATTAAAATTTAAGTAATTATTACCAGCCTATTGATCTGCGGGGCGCTAGGATGGAACAGCAACGTTAAAAATGCCCAAAGACACGCATCGCACTGTTAACTTTCATCCCCAGTTATAGCAGCTCTAGAGCTGTCGCGATAAAGAAATGTTTCATTGAGACTGAATCAGAAAATAACCAATAGATTAATAGACTATATACTTGTTAGATTAGTGGACTAAGCAAAAAAAAATATTGATAGATTAATTGATAAAAGGATAATAATAGTTGCAGAATCAACAGGCATCGGACGGTCAGACCTTCCTCCTCCACAGAGACCACGATACCATATTTAATCTGTCTTTTATGGTCTGAAGCTATAAATGAGATGGAATAAACATATTATGAGGGGTATAAATCCATGGAAACAATACAAACACTGATCAAATCTGACAAGCAATGGAGTTTTACAACTGTTGCCCAACCCATCTTTTTGGCAAACAGTGCATTAGGAGGTACGATCAGATCGAATGTGGTATTTTATTTACGTTGTCATATGGTGCGGGTCTGAGGTCAGTGACGGGTTAATGACTGCAGGGTTTACAAAGTATACCCTGCAGTCATTGACAAAGCTAAAAAAAATTCCTGCATCACCTTAATACAGCACCACCTACATCACACAGGTGTGAATTTGACTGCACCGTGTAAACCAGTAGAACCGCCTCAGATGTAAAGCAGAGGCGACGTAACTATGCAGTACACGGTGTTAGGGAGATAATACTTTACCCACGGACAAGATGCCGTCATTTATTTCAGTGATAATGTTCCGGCGTCGAGTGTTCGAGATTGTGCAGCTTGAAAAAGTGTTTTTCAGAGATGGCAGTTTCTTAAGGAGAGGTGTTTTTTTCTATTTATTATTGTAGGTTTCTTAAAACCTCTAGACCATGTGAATCATGTCCTAGTAACCCAGTGAAGAGGGCAGTAGTAACTGACATGGAGTTGCCATACAAGTGATTTACCCCTTCAGAATATTGTTCGAGAGAAGACAAGTATACAGCCCATTCATGCTTCAAATTCTACTTTATAGAAATTTCAGCCCATACCGAGCAGCCCTACAAAGACTCCTTACTTCCTGTCCAAAGCACAGTCCGTGATTGGCCCCTCTATCACAAACAGCGAATTAAATATCATGTTGTTTAGACTGAGAAGAAAAGAAAAAAAAGTCGAATCACACTGGGCACTTTCATGCATGTGACCTTGTCTTCGTGGGAAATCACAAATGGGAACTCAGCTTTCCCCTCCTGCTCCCTCTCCCTCTCCGTCTCACTCCACTTCTGCCCTCCCCTTAAATTCTTCTTTCCTCTCTCACTTCCTCTCTGACAAAGTTTGTTCAGAATTATCCTGGATATATATAGCAATTTTCCACTCTCAGTCCAACGGCCCAGAAATAAAGCTTGGGAACGTTTCGTCATGTAACATCATGCCACACCAATGTGCCATATCTATTAGAAGCCAGTACCATGATGCGCTGTAGTGTAGTTCCGCTGCTGTAATCGACCTTGTGTGTGTCTACAGTCTCCTCTGGCAGCTAAATAATGACCTATCCAACTTTACTTGAACTTCAATCTCTCTATGCATTGTAATATTTGTACATTCTGGGTGGTTAAGCTACAACGCAACTAGATAAAAGTGACTAAAAACTGCTGCTGCTCGTGTCGTGTTGCCCTCTGCAGCATCCACAGGGCAGGATAGCATCCGAGCCTCACAGCACCGCAGATTCAAAGTAACAGTAAAAATGAATCGCATGCGCCGACACTGGTTGACAAAGCTGTGTCACATCACTCACCAGCATACCACAGAGGATTCCCCCATTTCAGCAGATGCAACACACCCTAGTGGACAACTAATGCAATATTATGTTATGTTTAGGAGCTTGGTAAAACACTTAATCATCATCATATATTTCATAACCTTAACCGTTTGCATTTCACTAACTACACACAGATCTCAGGCTGCTCTAAACTTCCTTCACTCAAACATAACGGTGGAAAACAAATGAAATAAACTCAGTTTCTCAGTATCTGCAGTGTCTGCAATAACCAGCTTCGTGCACACGTACAGGCTTTGAAAAACCCACAGTGAAAGCCTAGTTTTAGCAATAACGTCACATATCAACCGTTGGGATGAGGTTTCTATCAGCGCTGCACTGTTGCATCACACTGAGCACACCCTCGATCGAACAGATTCATTTTCAGTCTCTGCTGTAAAGGTTTCATCAGACTGACGCAGCCCAGATGAGGATGCTGACAGCTACGACAAGCTACGACATCACTTATACAACACGAACTAGTCCTTAACCGTAAACCAAAATGAGCTTTGGGAAGATTAGGCTGAGCGGGGACAAAAAACAGCCAAAAATGTAAAAGCTGGAACAGATAGATGGGAAAATTAAACGTGGTTCTTTTGGTTAAAAGTGGTATAAATCAGACATTACCACCCCTCAGGCATCTCTACAGTCAGACCATTAACTTTAAGGTCCAAACAGACCATATGATGACCCCACCCGTCTCCATTACTTCGTCCTCTAGACACACTTCACATGTCATGTAAGACCTCAGTCCCAGTGGGCAGAACTGCGCTATAGCTGGCCTTTAACCAAAAGCAATATGTCTGCAACTCTGAGCTGAGTCATAAATTATGTTAAAGGAACACACCTAGTGTAGGGAAATGTAGGCGCTGTGTGATGATGTGATGATGTCTAATTACATTGTTTTTATGTTCTCTTTTATTCTGTCTCTTCACTTTGTTTTATCTTTGTTGTTTTCACTGCATTTTATCTCGTTTTAATTGTCTGTGATTTGCTGTTCTTGCACTGAGATTGTGTGATATTTTATTTTGTAAAGCACCCTGTAACTAACTAAATTTGAAATGCACTATAGAAAGTTATTTTCTTGGGTAAGGTGAGGAAACTAAGAGATCAGGATTAGGGCCACGAGCATGAAATTTTAGCTGATGATTGTCATACAAATAACTGTGATTAAAGATTTAATCGTCTTTTTTCTGTTAATTTTATATCTTATCTTATGTAAGTATAATAATAGCTTAATACACAGACACCTTATGAAGAAGAAGAGCCATTTATCGGCATTCAACATACTTCTGTTTGTCTTGTTTTCTTGCTGAAATGAGGTTGGACAAATATTCAACTGAAATCCCTCGAGATAAACTAGTGATTGCACTAAACCATGAAACAATAGCAGAAGAAGATGAGGGCACATTTTAGTGCGAGTGCTGATCCTAAATCTTCGTTCATGTCATTCCCAGTCCGTTGATGTGTATTGTTACTTTCCAGAAGGTCTGGCTTTCCTTCTGACACTCCTCAGGATCTTCAGTCATACCAGAGCTGCTCTTGTAATCGGCACTAATGCGAGTCATTACAAAAGCTTTTGCAGTAAATATTGCATGAACTTTTGACCTGTCTCTTCTCCTGAGTACAACTGTCAAGTAGAGCTGTGATACAAAAGCCAGACGATGAGCAAACTTTAACCCAGTGGCTACAAATCAGACGATAAAGAAAATCCAAATCCCATTTTAAAGTCGCTGTAAATCACCAAACCTGGAACCTGCATCCTGACATTAACCAGACCGTCACTCCATCTCCTGCCCTCCTTTCACTCTCCTGTCTCTTTCTCTTTCACGGTCATCTATCACTCATCTAGAACTCTAAAATGTTGCGTAATTGGACAATCCCTGGACGGCTCAGAGCCAATTTTAAATCGAACGCACAATGTCAAGATGATGAGGTAGAGAGGAAAACCTGGCAGAGGAGGTACGAGACCAAAGAGAGTGAGGGGAAAAAAACAGAGAGAAAAAAAATAAATGGCAGTGCAGGGCGGCTGTGATGTCAGAGCAAAAGAATGTGAGCCATGTGGGCGGCAAACAAGAGTCGCGAAACAGAAACGAGAAGGCACAAGAAATACAATGAAGGAGAAGTAGCGAGAAAGAGGATGAGAGGCCGGAAGCTGGTGACAGATGGTGAAAGTGTCACTGTAAGGAGTTGAGATATTGAATGAGGATACGTATGAGGGTGTGTGTGTGTGTGTGTGTGTGTGTGAGCTTATAGTTGCTCAGCGCTATATTGACACAAGGGGGTTCCCAGAGGCTAAATACACTCAGTCAAACAGTTCCCGTTCCCCTCTCTGCAGCCTTCTTAATGTGCATCCCTCGTGCCGCCCTCACTGCTCTCGGTTAAATGAATCACCAAAGTGTGTCTGCATGTGCACCAGACCATAGCAGAGTGAGATGTCCCCACTGTGAGCTGAGGTGACGCGAAGAGACAGCTAAACGTCAGATGACGAAAGCAGCAGCAGGCTTCATTTGAACTTAAGCATATTACATGTTATCGAATTTGTTTGCAAGTTTTACTTTTGACCCGGATTAACTTTTGCAATGTCGAAAATGCGAGCGGGTTTCTGTTAAAGCTTTAGTAGGCAGTCGTTTTTGCCACTGTTGGGCAAAAATTCCATCCTGACCTTTTAGCATATTGTAATGCAAGAGGTCTTTGGACCTTGACTGTGCACCTCCTCTTGGCTCTGTTTGCAGGCTTTAGAAAATGTAGCCCATGATGGAAGATTTTTCAGAGAAGTGAGATGATATAAAAGTATGCAGTTTCACTTTTCCATTGTGGCATGAGACGTCACGTGTCACGTCCATCTTTATATACAATGCTCAGGACAGAGAGGAGAGAGCTGCAGGAGGAGGGGACGTACTTTCAAAGTGTGGTGTTTATGTTCCTGATTTCTACCTACTGAAGCTTTAACTGGTTTGAAGCAAATAAATTAGGCCGCGTAGTGTCGTCAGAAGGTGGCAGTACAGGCTACATAAGCCGTGACAAACGGAGAAGAAGCAGAGTAGATCTGTTGCTGTTTTCCATCTAAACTGGGAGGAATAATTTGGTCTCCTCGTCAGTCAGCACTACTGTTATGTTTAGATACTTGAAGCAATTGGGTAAGGATAGGAAAACATTTAGCTGATCTTTTTCATACCATTACATAAATAAAAGTATGAGTTTTAAGTACTTTGGGATGACTGGAGAGCCCTTTTTAAGTTAGTAAGGATAATTGGACTGTTTCTTTTTTTTTTTTCACTTCACACACACCAAATAAGGAGACACTCCTCATCCTGCACACACATACACACCCACTTTTCCACTGTGGCAGCACTTTGGCCATGCAGGCATTTCCTCAAGTGTCTAGCGTCTTCCATAAAGACATAATAACCCGAGGTGAAATCGAGCAGGCGGTTCAGTGGATGAATGGAGGGTGGCTGCATGCCCGTCCACTACATAAAAGCTGCAACTTATTGACTCTTTTACTGAATTATCACTCTGATAACCTCGGACATGGGGCTCTGACCGCCAAACACTCTGCTTTAAATTACACACTATTTTAAACTCGGGGGGGGGGGGGTTTGTTCAGCTGCTGATACAGGCACTGTACGAGGTCAACAAGTTCAACGCTTCATGATGAGTGTGCTACGTACACGGGGCTGAAGTGGTTCTATTCAGGGTTTCAGACCGTATATTAAATTTTAATTAGAAACATACTGCTCCTACATTCAATCAAAAACTTCAAGTCGCGGTGAAACAGAAGATAAAGTGTCCTTATCTTGAATATTGTCATTAGATTTAGTTTCACGGGGGTTTAAATCAAATCCTCCAGATGTGATTGGATCATTCAAAGTGGGCGTGATAAAAAGCCGCCGGCTCCACCCACATCTCCCTCACCCACACTGTTCGGAGGAGGTTTAGTGCAAAAACCTCGACCAAAACAACATCATTCAGAAATGTCTATCAGGTTCATTTTCTTCAGACATCCAGGTTGTAAAATGTTGGATGTGTTGATCACGTGACCTCTTTGTGTGTATTTTTACTTCCTGCCACATTTTACAACTGATGATGGTGTTTGGATGAACACCGACCCTTCTTTAATAAACGTTTTTAACATTATTCAGAAATGTAAACAACATTTTTACAGCTGAGATCCAAACACATACCGCTATGACAACTGCTCTGCCATCTGCCCACAAGATAATGGTCTGAATGGTTTTATATGTTGAGTGGTGTTAGCTCATCCCCACAAGCCACATTTAATGGGATACATTTGTGTAATCGCTCCCGAGTTCAAGAAGAGTCGTTAAAATACTCTCGGAATTTTACACCGAGAGAAAAGACAGGGGTGTGGATGTAAAAGCCAGTTGACACACATTTAGCAACAAGAGACAAAGGAATAACATGAGTATCTGTGTATAGTTTTCATTTCTTTATGACTTTAACGTTTCACTGTGTCATTCGCCAAAAATACAGTGTGTATCCCCGAAGTTAAGTGACAGAAGGTAACTAAGTATTTTACTCAACTACTATACTTGAGTACAAACAAAATGTGGTACTTGAACTTTGAGTATTGGCATGTTCTGCCGCTTGATACTTGTACTGCACCTCAGAGATAAATACTGCACTTTTTGCTCCACTATGTGCATTTGTCTCGCAGCTTTAGTTTACTTTCCCGATTCCAATTTTTCATCCCCGTCCTCTCCAGTGAAAACCAAAATGTCAAAATGTGTTTGGTTTGAATGTTCGTGATAAATTGTACAACAGTAAAATGCAACATACCCATTAATGCAGCAGTAAAAAGAATCCAAAAACATCATATATAATAGTAAAACACACACAGGGACCATTTTACTGCACAATGAACACTTTAACTTTTCATATTTTAAGTACGTTTTAATCCTACTTAACTAAGGTTTTGAATGCAGAGTATTTTCACAGTGTGGTTTAAGTATTTTTACTTAAATAAAGGATCTCAATACTTCTTCCATCACTGCTGAGGTCTGGCAAAGTTATTGAATGTGTTTCCTATCAGATAAAACATAGTTTCAAAGCTCATTTTTAATATTTTAAAGTGCGAATTGTTTACATACGTGTTCACTGTTCGCATGAACGTAAACTAACAACATGAACAGAGACTCTAGTAGTTGTAGACAACATAATTAATCTGAAGGAGTAAATACTGATTACCTACAATCCACCTAGAAAAAGCTCTTTCTCTTAATGTTCCTGAATGTCCCTCATACAGAGTCAGAGGTAAAAGAAAACACAAGACGTACACATTTCTCTCCCACAGTCGACTTCTCGTCAACAGGGCAGGTGGTGACTTGTTGGGAAGGAACTCAAAACATTGGGAACATTTCGCCTATCCAACCCCCGTTCCCACCCTTTTCTACCAACGGAGCATGTTATTCCTCATCTCTCTCATTCAGTGCTTGTCCTACTCCAGGTCTGTTCACCTCTATCCTTTTGGCCTCTTGTTTTCTGTATTATTCCCTCTACACTTACTCTGTCTTCTCCTCCCCTATGGATAGAGGGCCTCTTGACTTTATTTATACCCAGCAGACCTTAAATGGAGATCAGATAAAACAATGCTGACCTGCCTTCACTATGGACGTCTATAGGATGATACTTTTTTTAAAAATAAACTTGTTTCATACCCCAAAAACACAATTCCAATATTCTCCCTTTGCTGGATATTGTCATGTTAAGGGTGTGCAAACTATGTGAGTAAGTATTACATGAGTTTTGACTGGTAAAAATTAGGTCTATCAACATGTATCTCATCCACAGTTATCGTACAACATGTGCTGCATTTACAAATAAAGAGTTTCCTGTTTACATCGAGTACTTCCTCCTTGCTGATTAGACATTAATAACAGCTGGACAAAACAAAAGCAGACAATTAAGAGCAAACAGACACACTCCTCTACACACAGCACTTCTACAAGAATGTTCTGTGCCTTCATGATGGATTTCACCCCTCTTTCTTTCATTATATTCATTGTGTACATGAGATAATATTTAGCGGTTATATTCTCCTTACATGACATAGACATCAAGACAAGAGTGTAGCAAAAGCCAGACTGCACATGCATGTGCCTACATGCACACACATACATACAGCACAGTTATTTAAGTGCTCAGCTGTCTGCGCACAGAGGGGCAGGGTGGAGCATATGGAAAAAAGGGTAGAGTTTGTGTGTGTGTGTGTGTGTG
>JAPQRN010000006.1:5237207-5251699 GCA_037367275.1 Coranthus polyacanthus | reverse complement strand
GGGGGTTGGGGGGTGGCGGTGTCCTTTGCAGAAAAGATGGAAAGATGCGAAACAAAGAATAAATCTGAAAGGTGTGACAGTTCGGAAAAGCCGCTCCACAGAGGCCATCGGTTTCTCATTAAAGCGCTGTTGACATGTCAGCATTAGTCCTGACAAATTAATGGGAATTTATGTGCGAACTGCTTGAACTGCGAAAGGAATCTCTGGAGAAAGGAACTTAACACAGACCCTCCCCCGAGACAAGAGGATAAACTCAGCAGTTTGGTCACACACATGCACAACCTCCTCAGTTTTATTGCAACATCTCTGGAATCTTCTCCTTAGAGATTTATTACCAAGGGTTGGGCTGCAGGGAGAGATAATATACACACAACTGTGACTACGAGTCGCACGCATCTTTATCATGCTATATGCTAACAGGACCTTTCACTGACGTTTGCATGCACACTAATATTCCACTATTGTTACGAACTTAAGACGGGTCATGTAAACGGCATATTCTGTTCCGATTTCTGGATCAGGTCTTATTCTGAATGTACCATTTTGATGTCAGATATGCTAATTATTCAGGTTTTGGAGCATTCTTTTGACATGTATGCAGCACTTTCACAATACGCGTCTCACTTGGGGCTTTTACCACAGTTTGTCACATACAGCCTCTTGCCGGTTTACATTCAACTGCGGTGCGTTTTAGACAAACCAACTAGCCAACAGTTTGCGAAGCTGGTGTAGAGATATACTGTATGCCCAAAAGAAAAACCCACATTTCTGGTCGGGAGGAGAAACACACCCGTAAGACTTTTAATCAAAAGGCTTTTGGATATCACAGTGTAACCTTTATTAAGGAGGCGGTTGAAAGATGGAAGCTGTGTTTGCAATATTTACATACATAGTTTATATAGTTATTTTGTAGTTCTAAGGACGTAGTTGAAGGATGTATGTCATGGGGATATTTTATATACATCAGAACACACGTGGGCTTCGTATGTAGTGTGTATGAAAACATGCTCAATTCAAGTCAGTTCATTTACAAAGCACAAAGCACAAATGAGCTGTACAGAATCATAAACCACAAACATGAATAAGATAACGGTGAGAAAATAAAAATTTCACCTGCATCCTGCTCTAATTTTACCGTTCAGTTTCCTCAACTATTATCTGTTTACAGACAAACACGTGCGCGGCTTCTGCGGAATATCACGTCACCTGAACAGAGAAAAAGAAATGGTTTTGGTTTGTTTGGTTACTGTCAGGCGGCAGTGACCAGACAGCTACACACCCCTGCACACTGTCCTTCCTGTTATTCCTGCGATGAGGGTGAAATGTTAAAAAGGCCTCGAGAAGCGTCTCCTGAGACTGAGAGACAAACACAGACGCTGAGTGGGGGAAGGTGGCACGTACATGTGTGGATGGATGCTGCTTTAAAAAGTGTCAGGTGGATCGTGGCAGGTGGATCTATTTTAATAACCATTAATCATTGTCGAGATGATGGATGTCACACTTACAGGATTGTTAGAGTCTGTTAAAACCAAAGGCTGCATTTCCAACGCTTTTTACAGTCATTGTAGCGACTCAAACATTAAAAATAGTAATGGTAGAGTTACTAAATAAAAGAGATAAGTTTAGTTAAATCACTTCTAAAGAATGTCTTCTGTGCCACACCCCAACAACAATTTGAACATAATCCCACTGGAGACCAATCTATACTGACAGTTGTTGGAGCTCGCCCCCTTAAGTCAGTAGGAGATGCCTCGTACATACAGACACACACACACACACACACACACACACAGAAAGACCATCTAACCACTTGTCATAGGGCAGGGCTGTAGGGTATGTTCGACAGTAAGCCTTGATTATCTGTGCTAGTTTAGTAGGTATGTGCCTCACAGCTGTGTTGAGGATAAAAATACATTATCTCACTGTTCCAACAACAACGGTCAAGCGAAACGTAAAAACTTTCACACTTTGGAAGACTAACATCCTCACTAAAGTAAAGAGAGAACAATAGATACGTCACTGTGTAACGTGGACGTGTTTTCCACCGAAGCAGTACACCTCACGAATAACTATTGGGATGAGTTTCAAATCGCTCCCTGATTCACAACTGTATTCATAATATGAAAACTAAATACTTCATTCAGTAATGATTAGGTTCTTAAGCTTCTGCACATTTACTAATAATCATCATTAAATGTGTTAAATGTGAGTTTTTTGAGTCAAGGTTTGGAACATAATTTTTTTTTTTTTTTTTTTTTAAATAAGAAAAACCAGGCAAAAAAATTCTGTTTAATTCAAAACGGTAACACAGAAAACGGGACACGACTTGAGACTGTGGACATTTGTATTCCTAATTCGGTCAACTGTTACGCCCCTAATCGTCATCGCGCTAGTTTTAGTTTCTGGAAAACGTAGTACATTTCATAGTTGTATTGTTGGCAGAAAATAACGTAACCCCATGTTCACTACTTTCGCTCTATTGTGGGATTTTTTTTAGACAGCATGGTTTTGGGGCTCTGTTGCATGTCCTAACCGATCTCACTTACTAATTTCTTATCATCTGTCTGTTGCAGATTATCTAATGCAAGAAACAAGGCCCAAATGAATATTTCAAAAGAAAATGCAAGTCAGGAGGATTTGATAAGAGTTTTCTGTATTGATAACTCTCTTCATATCTACTAACACCCTGCACACTTACTGCCAGGTTTTTATGGCAGTGGAAAAGATTACAAAACAGGTGAACATTAACCTCCTAACCCAGAGAGTTTAACAATCACTAATGTAGGACAGAGAGTGGGATTGCACCGAGAGAGAGCGCTCTAATGAGCATCTCACACTGCGCCTTGACCCAAGTCTCTGACCTTTGTTATTGTTGATATAAAAAGACATAATGATGTCTTATTATGTCCAATTCTGCAAGTTACTTAACATTCCAGTATGTAAGCGTTAGTGGGATTGTCCTTTGTGTTAACTTTGTCATATGTTAAAATAGTCTGGTGCCTTATTTAATGCATGCGTGGATAGAAGCCTGCAGATTTAGGCCTCAGGTAAAGACAAGGAATGACTGGATCGCTCCTGTATGAGCCTTCAGAAACCAGAGAATCTCAAGTGTACCAGCCGCCCTAATCTCGTTCATCAACTGTGTTTGCATTCCTTCACCCTTTTATTTCTGCTGGTAACCAGATAAGCTTTTATGTCACATTCTTCTCTCAACCTTGCAACACAGACTCAGTTATTTATACACCTCTCATTCTCACTACTCGTCCTATTCGTGCAGCTCGCATTGTCCTGTCCTCTTCCTCTTTATAATCTCTCCCTTTCAGTCTCTCTCTCTGCAAGTCCAAGGCCACACCTGCTCATACTGTACTGACATCATCTGAGCTGTAAAGGAAAAACTCAGTTAAAGGTTAACAAAGTGTACTGAGTTTAGAGAGGAAGTATCTCTAGTCTTAACCAAGGGCGCTGCTGTTGTCAAGGTTGTTCAAAACACAGAGGACACACATCTTCTTTAGGAAGAATATGTGCAGCAGGTTGTGCATGCATGGACAAAAAGTAATTAAAAACCTCTGAACCTACACTTGAACGTTAAAGGCAGCCTTTTAGCTTCACAATACGGATGTAACATTTAGCTTTATTAGGGTTGAAGTCCACTATTGGCCGCCTACAGGGGAGATTACACTGTGAGTGAATGAATTTAGATCGTCAACCTGCAAAATGATACTTATCACAACCCTACTATTTTCTTTCCCTTTTTTCCAGGTCTTGGGAGGGATATGCTTGCACTGCTCCGATTGGTTGTTTCACCGTCAGGCAACTGATGATGCTCTGGGTGTTTGAAAAGGTGACGCAGCAGCTTAATTCCCATAGAACGTAAGCAGGCAGGTCACCCGTGGGACTTGGATAAGTTTGCTTATTTAATGTTTTGTCAATTTGCTTGTGATTTCAGCGGGGCTCTGTAACCCACGAGGAAGAAAATTTGGAAGATCCTCTCAGAGCTCAAACACCATCACAGTGCTGCTTTGTTCAACCAACAGCCAAATCTCTAAATGATCAAAATGACTGAAAGACAGACAGAAAATTCACACCGTTGAAAAGCTGAAAATATGAAATGTTGGCATTTGTAAATGAAAAAACAATTATCAGACTTTCTCATAGGGCTGGGTGATATGGTCAAATATGTTACCATGAAAAATTTTCATAACAGTCGGTACCGTTATAATTGTCACGATAAATGTCAAACCTTTATTTCATTCAAGTTTAATGCTGACTTTTGCGTTAGAGTGAAAGTTGAAGGAGCCACAGAGTTATGTGTGGTTTTAAACTATTCTTTATAGAGAAGATAAAACGCTTCTTCATCAAAATAAGAGTAATAATTTGGTAAAACATTTTTTCTGTCAATCAACCAAGTGATCCAGCTCTACTTCTATATACAATTTAATCTACAACAAAGCATTAGACAATATTTCATAAGCTCTTCATACCATTTGAGCGTCAAACTCGTACTAACTAGTAACAAAAACTAGTAACAAAGCTGTTGATTAAATGTAGTCCTTCCTGTTGCCTAACAATGTAACAACCAATCACAGCCGGCTGATCCGGCAGCAGCAACCTCTTTTCAGTCCAACAGTGACATACTACTAACTCTTGTTTCAACAAACACTGACATTTGCCTTTGGTGTCCCATCGCAGCCAGCAAACACGGAGCGGATGTGTCGCAACGCTGACAGCATAGTTAGGAAGCAGCGGGAAAATCACAGGTATGCACACAAGAGAGGATCTGAGGTCGGGCTGTGATGTGGAGGGAGGAGGGATGAGACGAAACAGAAGAGGCTGAACAGGTGAAGACAGATACTGCAGGAAGGGCAGCCACAGAAGAATCGAATTCAATAACTGGGTAACACTAATATTTTACTCGCTAAAGGTCATTTCAGCTGTCACTGGTGTGTTCTGGGTTGGCTGTGAAAGTTCATCTTAGACACTTGAAGAGGTAAGGAGAGAGGTTTTCGTTTCTCAGACCACCTACCTTCTCCATGTGTGGGCGGCAGGACGGTGTGGAATACAGTGACAGTGTCAAATAAACAATGAAGTCTATAAATGGACGTCGATTGTTGCTCTAAACTAACATGCCGTTAAGAATTTGAGTTACTATGTCCAACAGGTTTCTGGAAAACGGGAAAACGTCCCAGTAAAATACCCAAAATGTTAGAGCAGGATCAAAATATCTCGGAAATTCGGCTCGATGAGAAGGTAACTTTTAATGATCGTGTGACCGAACTGGTGGGCAAATGAAGACCCCAAAAAAACTTCAGATGACTGTATTATGTTGCAGGTGTCGCCTGTTTCGACCAAGAACATCACGGTTTAGTTATCGTGTACCCGCAACTTGGAACTCACTTGATTTTAAATCTTTAATTCTATCACATTTTACTTGTGTTGTTCTTTGAGCTCAAGTATTTGATTTGTATTTAAGAACAGCAATTATTCTTTACTGAACTGCCTTTTTATTATTTTATCACTATTGTGTGTTTGATTTGACTTTTTTTTTTACTTGGATGTAGTGAAAATGAGGCCTTCACCTCAATATATTCTGAGTTATAATAAAGGTTGAAAAACGAATGAAAACTAACCCAGCCACCGGGCAGATAAGACACACAACATACATCGCACGCAAACAAATCCAGAGTTTCTGCTGCCTCCACCTGATGAAATGGGATTATACTGTATGATCTGGTTAATCTAAGTGAAGGTGTGTAGAGCAGAGCGGGATTAAAACTGAGCTACTCAGCAGTGTGCCAGCTAGTAAACATGAATGAACAGTTCTGACCTCAGCTGACTACATCCTGCCAAACTAGAATGAGGGATTAGAAGACTCAGTTGTCTCTTTCAAGTTTTCCTTTGACACTAAATAACGATAGGTCCTTTGTCTGCACGAGAACAAAGACATACTGTACATGTTGTATATAGATTTGTTGGTTTTGGATGAGTTTTTAGCACTGCTTTCAACTTTAATTGCATTTGCTTTAAAGCGTTAAGTCTACACGAAAAGGAAGATAAAGCAAAATCAAAAATAACTTTGACTTTCCGAATCTCTTGTGTTTAACAGTTTTCCACTTTCAAGACAAATCTGAGGACTTCCCAGGTCCTGCAGTCACGCTGCATGTATAAAAATGGCAGTGAAGCTGGCGTGGATTTTGACTCATTTCCAGGGTGGTTTCCAGTCCCACAGCAGTCAGGGCTGTAACACTGAGGAGAAGCAGGACTCAGTCACTCTCTTAGTGTTTTTTTATTCCCAGCAGGGCGGGGCTCGCTCTACCGCTGAGCTAGCTTTGGGATGTGGGAAAGAATCGCATGGAAAAGCAGCTGCCCATGGCAAAAACTAACCAGGCGTACGCATACCTCCCCCTCTGCACATACAGTACACACCCTCCTCAACTGACAGCCTTCAACATACAGGTAACACACAGTCTGACTCACTGTGCTGTCATTACTTCCACTGTGCAGGACCCTCAGTGTTTGATTTTACAGTGTTGCTGCGTGCATTTCCGACACACTGCATCACCAACACGAACACAAAACTGAGTGAGCTTTAACTCCGATTATGACCCTGCTTACAATAAATATGGACTCAAACAAGCTCTTGTGCATACAATACCTCTCAGCATCATCTGTCTCCTATTGTCTGTCTCTCTAGGCCTAGATCAATAGACATTATCATCCAGTGTCTCCAACACATTCGCATTTCAGTGTCTGACTCACCTTCCCACTTCTCATTCAGTCATCGTCTAACCCCCCATCCGCACCTCCCTTTACTCATACCATCATTACCAGTCACAAAGCATTTTATTCCCTTTATTTAATTAACAAAGAACCTGGTGTTTGGTTTATCTCAAAGGGGGCCGGTACTGTATGCAGACAAAGACTGTTAAATCCAAATATTTGTGGGGGAAAAAGTGTGTAATGCATAAAATAAAATAGCAAATAGAAGTGACTGACTTTACTGTTTCAAAGGAAACACTTGCAGGTTCTTTTTCTTTCAACATAAGACCTTAACCACGTTTCAAAAAGAAAATGTAAAGCAAATGTAGTGTTATTTCTGAATATTACTAATCGCCATTCAGCTCACAATTCACATTGGCCCAGCCCTAACATGTCTTGAGAAATAAGTACAAAGGCCATGAAAAACATTTCTGGCTTAGTCTAGTGTGATATCTGGGCTTCATGTTATCAGAACAAAAATTTCCAAAGCCCTGGCCAAGCTTATCTTAATGCTCGGGTAGTTGGCAGACTGTAGTCACAGATGCCAGGTTTTAAACTAGACATGACTGATTAGTTGCATAAAACAGGGAACAAATGTATAACACATGGCTGAACTTATATACGGACTTAAGTTAGTGTAAAATCTGTTGCATAAGTAAAGGTTACAGCCTTTAGTACAGAGTAAATCTAATGCTAAAGGAAAGATTCGTTTTATTTACAACAAAGGCGAGTGATAAAGGCGGAGGAACAATTAACAAACATGCATTAATAAGGCCTTGAACATACTTCACACAACACCATGTCTAAAACAACGGCATGATACAGATCCTCTGTCTCCTCTGCCATCAGGCTGAACAACACCTTAGCCAATGGCAGAGAGCCTAAACACCCTACTTGGACTCATATTGCAGAACTTATTTGTTTTACTGTGCATTGTGAGCTACTGGACACATGACTTTGCCTGATTGGATGGATAAAGTGTCTATACATCTAACTAACATCTACTGTCAAGGAATCAACAGAAGTAAACAGAGTGTTTCTATGATAACGATATTAGCAAACAAGCTCAAAATAACGGTTTGCATTTTCTCTTTACTTTGTCTGATTTTGGCGCACACAACGTTTTGCTCCTGCAAGAGCTAAGAAGTGACTATGTCTAGGCTTCAGGACTTCAGGTAGCTGGATAGCCATGGAATGAGTGAACCCAAACAAGTGAGGGGAGCCGCTAGGTGCTATGCTCACATGCTTGCATCACCTTAAGATTTCTCAGCCTACACACGCCACCAAACGGCACTCGAGTTCAGAATATCAGGGCCTTAATCTCACCTCCTTCCACGCAAATGCCACACATGAACTCGTTGTAGGGCTGTGCTATATGATCTATCATTTCATTTTGTTGTGTTGTGTTGTGTTGCAATATTTATCATTTGGAGGATGCTATGCACACTTCCAAACATGGAGGAGAGTGAACATGAAACAACAGAACGGGAGAAGGACTCCAACGAGCCAAGACAAAGCGAGGAGCTCCATGCCACCACTGTCGCATGGACGAGGTTTAGGTAAGGAAAACATAGGAGAATATTTATTTTGAGCCCTGTGTTTACTGGCAGTCCAGAGGTGTCACTTCCAGGAACTGAACTTGATCTCTGCAATGATGGAAGGGTGTTTTGCCTGATTTTAATTTGCATTTCAAGTAAATCTCCTTCAGGCTGACAAACCTCTAGTGTGTTGCTGAACTGTACTAAATAGGGAACCTCCTGCTGAACATTTCCCATGACAAAGTTCAAGTACAAGCGTGTGTGAATTTACATTCAAGCGTGAGATTTTTTTCCTGTTGTAGAAGTGATGGTGAAGGTCTGACTAACAGCGGGGCAGTCAGGTGTATCCTATGGGGTCCTCCCAGAATCAGGGCGAGGACGTTCACCCTGTCAACAGCAGTTCCCATATCCGCCAAAATAAAGAGCTGCGTTTGTTTAGGGGGATCAGTGTTCATTTGCGCTTGTATTTATTAGTTTATGACTTCAACATATGCATTCTCCTTTAACTACGGAGTTGGTGAGGTAAGGAATGTGCCATGAAGGAATCTGCAAACTACCGTAACAAAGTGAAGCAGGGGCAGACTGGTTTCGATCAGACAGACCATCAGCAACCCAGGGACAGTCGACTGAACATGGCAATACTCAGAAACTTGAGGAGTTAAACACAAGCTGTGAGGGAAAAAAATCTTGACATTATTTTAATGATCTCTAATGCACGAGGCATTTTAAAGCGTTTGTGCTTACAGGGCCACAGGGGGAAATGCCTGCCAAAGTAGAGACATGCAGACATTTAAGGGTAAAAGCTAATTCTAACCTTAAACTACCCAACACCACTCACCACATCCCTGTCACAGCCACGAACCAGAAATATCACCGAAAACCCAGCCCATCGAGATTAAAAAAGCCTGAAGGACTAAGCACTAAGGGAAAGATCTGCCTTAAAGCATGTGCACCACATCAGTCCGATGGAAACTGCAGCTAAAAGAAGCTCAGCAGAGAGTGTGCAACTCGCACAGGCTTTGGAAAAATGTATTGACAGCAGAGCTCGGATGTGTGTTCTGCGCCAAGTTGCAACGCACTTATACTATAGTGGTCAAACGCACAAAGCTTTAAAACACACAGTTGCAGGCTATACGCTAGTTCTGTACGATTAATCTGATCACAACATCAGCATATGTGACTTTGCAACCACAAAATACTGCAAATGAATTAAATAAACATGAAAAATGCCTGTCTAGTAAAGACATGCAGCGTTAACTTTCATAAACACATCTGTAACCGTTGACCTAATATAAAGCACTATGATAATATCAAGCACTATGATACCACTTCTCTTTTAAATTCACTTTCATTTTGTACTAAACATGCCCCCGAATCTCTCATTTGTCCGTCCTTGTCTGTTTGGGAAATCAGAAAGTCTTAATTTAATGAATATTTGTATCTTCTTATTTGTTGTATTATTTACTTAATTTAGTTGTACTATCAAGAAAACCTAACAAGTTGGCAGAAAAGTCTTTGCGCTGCAAAAGATTGTTGTTATTTGTTAATTTTGTAAAACATTTATTTTTATTACAGTACTGTACACGTTTTTTTTATTTTTTATTTTTTAATGCCAGTAAGTTCATACTATTGAGAAATACACATTTCAAACTTATCAGTAATCCTTTGTATCTGTTTCCTCGACAACCAAGCAAGTGTTTATTATAGCGTAATCACAATATTGTCCAAAATAACAATTTTGTGAAATTTGTCGCCAAACCGTGCAGCGCCACTCTACAGGCTTATTATGTAGTGTCTGTGTCTGTGCTTCCCTATGGTCTTGTTTCAAAGCCAATCATGTCCAATAACAAGTCGTCATCTACAGTAAAGGAGCTTATGTCAAACTTAAAGCAGAGGGACAGTCACCTCAGCACGAGGCGGCAGCTGCAGGCAGCAGTGCACGCTGGGAGGTCCTGCCCGCTGGGTAGCCTTGAAACGGCCTCAGGTCAGCTGCTCTAAGCAGATTGACCCCCTGAGGAACATCCTGCCCATGCTGCCTCATTTCTTCTCAATTCTGTCTTCAGGTTTCATCCTCCATGTGTAGAGCATACGTCCCCACTCTGTGGATACTCTACCTCACTCATTAACAGGTTTAGGATCAGCAGATTCTGATCCCAAAAGACATCATTTCTGCAGAAAAGCAGCATCCCACAAGACTAATTCCAACCATTCGATATTATTTATGTGTTTGATACATAAATTCTACAGTCACGAACAGGCTACACTGTCGTCTGCCAGGTGCTTCCCCTGTGTTTACGTCATCCACAAACCACAGACACATTAACAGGTGGGCAAGCTTGTTGACAAAGCCTTCATCGCCCACAGAGACACTTTCACAGCCAGAGGAAAACACGCAGACAGCTAAAGGCCACTTTCCACGGGGTCTTTTCAGGATAAGGGGTGGGATGCAGTTAGCGCAGCCACCTTTTCATGTGCAGAATCGTGTATGCCTGCAGTTTGAGTCCAAAAGATACACAATAAAAGTCTCAAGGCTCCATGTTAGGGGTTTATATGTGTAGAGAGAGTTACCCACTTCCACGAGGAGATGTCTTTCTGCCTTCAGCAACAACAGATGCTCCAGCTACTTTGAGGTAACTTTGCAGTAAAGCTCGGCTGCTCACAGGTGTGATAGACTTCGAGGTCAGTTAACTGTCTTAATCTGTGTCTGTCTGGCGTCTATAAAAAGACAACTACAACCTGAAGGATTTGAAGTCCAGCCGGCTTAATAAAGTGTAGGAGAGCAGGTGAGTGGCACAACATTCAAAATGACACCAAAAAAAAAAAAAAAGTTGACTTTGTTGCATTGCTTACCAGCCAGCAGAAAGTTCCCAAAACACATTCAGAGGCCGAAAGTAGCAGCAGATCATTAAAATACAGCCAATACGAGAATAGGCGTATTATAGGCTAAGTTAAGTTTCCAACATATACACTTGGCTAGGTTAATTCAGTCATCTTCATGGTGGGAAGAGCCATGAATCAGTCGAGTGTAAACGTTTGAATGTTGTCAAAACAGTACTGAATTCATGTGGTTGCCACGAGCCGAATTAAACAGCGTCTCTCGCCGATTCGCCAGAAGTCTCAGCCTGTCGCTGTTGCCCCGAAAAACACCTGCCAACACGCTGCGCAAAATTAAAACGCCTCGTTTCCGAGCGGAACCTGGCGCAGAAGGGTTCCTCCATATGGCACACGTCAACGCGTTCAGCCCACTCACTCAAACACGCCGCAATGTTACAAATGACTCTGCAGACAGCTCGCAAATGTCCCAACTGTTTAAATAAACCCGTCGTTGTTGGGACAAAGTAAAGAGTTAGCAACTGTGTTCAAACAAAAAAAAACAAAAAAAAATGCGCGGTAAGTGAACACACCGCGGCTACGTGGTTTGAACGTACCTTAAAAAGAGCCGAGGTCAAACGCGCTGCGGTGGTCTCTGTCCTTCGAGGGAGTCCTTATTCGTCCAGATAAGACTGGTGGAAATCTTTAGTTCAGTCCCTCCGCAGTCACTGCGTGTCAGCCCACTCACTCAGCCTGACTGGTGTCTGTCAGCGGGGACGTGCTGTGCGCGTCCTGCCGGGTTTCTTCTGACCCTCCCACTCCCAGTCCAGGCCAACACTCCCACAACTCCCAGAGCCGCAGCTCTACTGTACGAGAGGACTTCACCTCCTCTAGTGGCTCAGGGGGACAGACAGGCAAACGACCCGACTGCGTTGACTCACGGAGTTTAATCTCACTGGTGAAATGGCAATGACACCGGAGCTAAAACAAAAAAAAAAAAAACCGAACATTTACAGGCCTTTACGAGGACCCCGGCTGTTCCTCTAAACCCTCTAAGGGAGTGGTGTGGTAATTTCCACCTTCGCTTATTCTTTCAGTGAAGGGCAGCACAGCTCAGTAATACCAGGAAGTTCAAGAACCCATCCCTGCAGCTCCCGCACGAGTGACACGGTTTATTTGAGCCACGCCGCGCACCGCGTCGTCCTTCTTTTCAAATACTCTTTGTGGCAATTGTGATTTTTTTTTTTTTTATCTTCTTGCCTAACTGACAAAAGCCGCCTTCAAACCACGCAATAATTCACACGGTCCTCTATGAAGATCTTTTTCTTTTTCTTTTTTTTTTTTTTAACGTGGTCCATTTCGTGCTCGGCTGATGTGGAATAATATACACGGCGGGTTACGAACACATAACACTGGCCTCCGCGCGTCAGAGACAAGCTGTAATCAGAACACGAGGCGTTTGTTTTTCTGATAAATATCTGCAAACTGACAACGTCTGAGTGAGAACAAAACGAAACTTGTAGACTGAAGCCCGACAACAAAGGTTCAACTTTAACAACTGCTGCCACTGGGACTGGCATCACCGAGGCCACCCACAATAATAATCATAATCATAATAATCATAATAATCATAATCATAATTTAACGAAAATTGGGGTGACCGCTCATTTTCATCCAAGGGTTGAGCGTAAAGTTACACCACAGTGGCATAACAGTATGTCAGAGTTGCATCAAACTTTTCTCACTTATATATATATATATATATATAAAGTATTATATATAACAGGAACCTTGCAAATAAACGCTGACACAAACATCGCTGCAAAAGTGTTAGTAAGTTAGGCAGATGCCGAGTCACCTAAAACAGAGTGCATACGATTCAAACGTGAATCTAATATTGAAATTACAAAGCTGTAAAGTTACTGGACTCTTTTACAAGCATGCGCAACAACGGAAAGAAAAGACACCAGGGTCTTAAAGTGAATATAACACCATTCTTATACTAAATTGAAAGGTTTGGAACATGCTCATGAACTGCCACCAGACAAGTCGCTGCCTTATGAAACTGACTGAAACATGAAAAGCATGTGTCCGTAAATCCCTGTGGTGCGTTTAAAGTACAAAAAAAAAAAAAAAAAAAAAAAAAAAAGACGCGCGACTAGTGTGAGCCCACCGCTTTTAAAGTGTTCTCGTACCCTCTACCGTCAATAACAGCGCCACTGCACCTTCCTGCTGACTTTGCAGAGCTCCTCCTCCTCCTCCTCCTCCTCCTCCTCCTCTTCCTCTTCCTCTTCCTCCTCCTCCTCTTCCTCCTCCTCCTCCTCCTCCTCCTCAGCAGCAGCTCAGTGCATCACAGGCTACTAACCTGGAATATGGCACTGCCTGGATTAAATATGAGCAAACGAAGCCTTTCTCTGTTTCTTTTTTCAACCTCGAACAGTCGTGGAGGAAGTATCCAGAACCTTAAGTGAAAGACCACAGTGTGGAAATACTCCACTACAAGTAAAAGTATGTCAAGAGCATTATCAGCAAAAAGAACCCGAAGTGCCACTGCTACATTATTCTGATGCATGCTATACTTTAACTGTTATACTACGGCGATGCATCATATTCTGTAAGATCGTCATACGTGTGTAGCTTGGTTTTTAAAGAGTTTATTTGGCGTAAGCAAAAGGAACATTTTCTCAACCCACAAAGGTAACACTTCATCCTTCAGTGAATCACAGACATTTAAAATCAAGACATCCGCGGATACGTGACGTCACTGGACAGGAAGGAGGATAAAAATCCAAAAAAGACGAATGTAGAGTGAAAATACAACATTTGCCTCTGAGATGGAGTAGAAGTATAAAACTGCGTAAAATGAAAATACTCAAGTAAAGTAGAAGTAGCTCAAATGTTACGCCCAGTACTTGAGTAAAAGTTACACTACACGTGTTAAAAGGTATTTCTCCTGCTGTCAGTTTAATATAAGATTTATTGCCTGGTTTAATGTGGGAGAAACTCTCTGAAGCATTAATGTCAGCGAGTCTCCGTGCTGGTTGCAGTTTGAACTTTATGAAATTCACACAAAAACAGAGCTTTTCAGTCAAGAAAGGACAAAGGCAAGTCAGTGAAACGCCTCACAACATGTCATTTCAGACGTTACTGAAAACGTATGGAACATGTGGTGCCCATGTGAAGGTGACCTTAACCAGCTGGTTTGCTGCCTGTCGATGCCAGAGCTGGAGTGTAATATGGAGGCGCAGCCAGAGGGGGGAGCGATCGATTCAGCCTCAAACGATCAGGAATACGCTGATGGCACTCACTGACACACACACACACACACACACACACACACAGGTTGTATCCTGTTGACAAGGCAATGTTAGCCAGACAGGCTGTACT
>JAPQRN010000006.1:5201199-5229831 GCA_037367275.1 Coranthus polyacanthus | reverse complement strand
TACAGCTGCTGCGATGCAAGAAATTCAGACTTGATTTGACCTGACAATAAAGTATCATCGTCATCATCGTCATCATCATCATCATCATCATCATATTGCATGGATAAGAAACTTATTTTCAAGTTCTTTGTCAAGCTCCTTTGAAACTAGGCCACAAAGCACTTGTAAATGCAGCCGTTTTCCTATTTTTCTGCACACGCCGTGGAATCTTCACTTCCTTTCCTTTGCTGTGGAGGAAGATGCAAGTGGCTGGCAGGTCAGATGCCACTCTGTTGCTCTTTCATCTTCCATTTACTTAATATTGTTGCGCGAAAAGAGGGTGAGTCATTCCGGGATGACGAAGGCGGACGGAAAAACTCACAGATGGCACACACGTGAGATTTTCAAGGCTGATTTGGAAATAGACTCACACAACCGACACCTCTGACAAAACAGAATATTATAACAGCAATAATAATCCTGATTTAATAGGGGTACAATATGAAATGACACAGTTCGTTATTATCTGCAGTTTGGAAATGTAACTTTTTTACTATGTCAACTAGTTTTTTTATTTAGAGAGAGAGAGAGAGAGAGAGAGAAGAAAAAGCTAAATCAAAGCACACAGAAACAAGTATACTTTGAATTTCCCTGAAGGGGTGAACTCTGCAGTGAACAACAGAGACTAAAAGATCAGGTCCTGGTTTAACCCGTACACCTTTCCTACAGTCGGTGCAGTTTAGTGGACAGGAGACGGAGGTGTTTGAGAGACTGAAGGCACTTGGGTAATGCCAGGGTAACTGACATTGCATGGGGTGGGGATGGGGGGGGGACAGAGCAAGCTGTAGTTCACAGGTTCATCCTGCTGTATATTTGTGGTCCTGTAACCAGATCCCACATGGAGGTTCAGACCAGACCGGACCAGGGCTGAGTAAATCTCACAAGTGTTGCCTGAAAATAGCCGTCTATTTATAACTGCTGTCTCTGCAGCAAAAGAGGAAGTTCATAATGTTTCATTGACGTTTGTTCCCTGGGTCCTTCTCTGCGAGCAGTAATCTTGCTCCGACAACAGAACACCGCGGCGGTTTCCAGTTTCCACAGGAAGGCAGAGGAAGCTCGAGGACGCCGATTAGGCTGCAGATGTAAAAGAGGAGCCCGCTGACTCTCCAAGCAGAACACGCCCACTGGAGGACAGGGGCTGCACATAAAATGAGGGGAGAGTTAAGGCTGTTGCACTTTGTTATGTTCACCACCCTCTCCTGTGGAAATATGGAAATGATTTGAGGATGAGTGATGTATTGTCACACTAGCTGGAACTTGCTGCCCTCTTGAGGTTTCATGTTACAACAGACCGGCTGCTCAGCACTGGAGAAACCATAAAGCACAATGGTAACCTGACTGTTAGCACACCTCCAGCTGCAGCGGTGGAATGCAGCTAAGTACTTTTATTCAAGTACTCAAGAATTTCACAGTCAGTGCATCCCTAATTAGTACAGTACATGAGTATGCCTAAGTGTAAGAAATGAATACACGGATATTAGATACTATTAGTTACTTGCAACTTTGCGCAACTAAAGTATCGTGTGTCAAATTATCACATTATTGTTTTAACCCCAAATTTTAGGGAAGCCCTGTGTCAAAATGTTTGTATTGAGCCTATGGAGTGCATATTCCTACCTGACTTCCAGAATGAGACCACCGTGACTACACATAACCTATGACAGATGTGATGTTTGTCAATGAAATGAAGGACAGGGGAGACAGGGGCAAAGGACAAGGTGAGTTTCAAATAATATGAATGAAAAGGTGCTGATGGCTGATGGCGCTCTCTCACTGCACTGATATATAGTCCCAGTGTGACTGTTTCAACACCTAAAGCAACTGTGAGTGATTTACAGCCCTTTGTGTGTGAGATGTGACCTGTAGAGGGCACTAGAGGAGTTTCCAGTCAGAGGACGGAGCTGAGAATCTGCTCTCACAGCAGCGTGTTAAGTAGAAGGCTGCAGATTTTTACATCACACTGAATAATCTTGCCGTCTCGTTGTCACAAATGCCTCTTCTGTTTGCAATAACTGTCAAATAGCACAGGTTGCGGAGACAAAACGGCTACTGCCAAAAGCTCTGCTAAAGGGACAACGTATGTTGCCGTGGACCAAAGCGTTAATGGAAAGGTCTTACCTGACAGTGGTGCTCCTCTGGAGGATCACGTGATGCTAAGTGGTTGCTGCATACAGTCTATGGGTTGCCGTCTGTGTGACAGGATCCTCCACTTTCACCTGTGAGCCTATATTTAGGTGCAGAGCTCAGGGTGTTATTAAGGCTCATGTAACAGTAGAATGGGAAGAGGTTACCAATGGTGGGATGTAGCTCAAGTACAAATTTGACATCCAACATTACTCCTACCCCACTACATCTCAGAGGCAAATATTGCACTTTTTACTCCACTACATTTGTCTGACAGCTTTAGTTACTTTTCCCATTACAATTTTTCTTCCTGTCCAGTGGAAACCAAATGTGTTGATTGGGAATGTTTGCGATAAGGCTAAATAAACTGAAGGTGCAGAGTACACAAAGAAAGTAACATTTCAATTTGTGCTGCATCTACTGTAAATGGGAGTCCACTACTTCCGACCATCGTGATCTGCCACTTCTATAAAAACAGACTTCAGCTGCACAGAACAACGGGCCTTAAGACCGCATTTGTCTGCGAACGCTATAAATAGAACATATAAATTTATGATTACGCTCACGGCCAACTCAGATTCCAGCTGCAACATCTGCTCTACGTATGGCAACGCTGGTTTAGAAGGCCAGAACTGACACAGAAATGTTACATCCTGAAGGAACGCCATCTACAAGGTGTCCAACATCTGTAATGCAAATGCTAATTTTAACAACGCGCTTTAGCTTGAACATGTTATTTCTTGTGTCTTCGAATGACACAGTGGAAGAATCCCCATTGGTTATTCTTTTATCATGATGCATGCCTTTTTCATGCATCATGATTCCGGGTAAAAGACGAATGGGACATTTGCAGAAAGAATAAGGACAACCAGTCAGCGTGTAATGTTTAATTTAGATTGTTTAATGTTAATTCCATGCTGTGTTTCAGTAAGAATAATACAGATTCCCTGTCTGTGGCTCCAGTCAGATATCCAGTAGTACAAATCAGCTCCAAGTTACACATAATGAAGCAAAACAAAATGAGAAACAAAGAAAAGAGCAAAGAAAGAGAACCTCTGAACCTAGAGGAGCTTTAGTAAGAAGCAGGGGAGAGAAGCAGCAGAAAAGAACAGTTAACTCAAGCAAGCACCGACAATCAGGATTTTAGGGTTTGGAGGAGCGGGGCCAGATTGAGACTTGTCTTTTACACAAGTGACATAACTCCCAAGTTTACCTTTTTTTTTTCCTTTTTTTTTAAAAATTAAAAGCCACCAACCAGCGAAAAGTCAACCTTCTAAGATTCAGCATGTCTGCACAGTTACAGTATTTCAGCACAAAATACAGTCCAAAGACAACTACAAAAACAACAGAATCACTATGGTGTAAAAGTTAAGCACGTCTTTGCCCCACGTGGATATCGCGAATTTTGCCAACTTCCTCTGAAAAACTATGTTAACAAGAAGGGCACTTAACTGTTCCAAATTGCCCATAAAAAGGTAACATGATTCGCATGACATTTCACTAAAAACAGAGATAAAATAGCTCCCATAACTAAGAGTCAACATTATCAGTAATAAAAGTTAATTTCTGTAATTACATTAAGAAATAAATTCTCAATACATCCAGCAACTGATAAAAATATTGAGGAAAAGCAAAAAAACGAAAAGAAAAAAAAAAAAAACGAAAAAACAAAACAAAAATACAATAATGAAAACAAAGATAACATTTCAGAACCGCTTGTACCAGGACAAAAAAACAAAAACGATCCAGGGACTCTTTCTTTATCTTTGTCTTTCTAACATTGTATTTACTGTCTCAATTAAGTGGTATTTACTTGACATGATGTAAGGGCTAATATAAAAATAAAAAAGAAGAGAAAAATAAACTTGTTAACTCCAGGGCCCTGCTGGGTCTTGGAGCTGCAGAGGTGAAAGAAAGGAAAAAGAGAGGGGAAGAGGAGGAAGAGGAGGAGGAGGAGGAGGAAGAGGAGGAGGAGGAGGAGGAGGAGGAGGGGGAGGAGGAGGAGGGGACGTCGCAGAGAGGGAAGAGGAAATGGAGGAGAGGATGAGAAGGGGGCGAGGAGTGTGAGGAGGTGAGGGAAGGGTCTCAAGTTGTTGGCTGTTGGTGGCATAGTCTCACTGGGCCTCATCCTCAACGTCTTGCAGTGCCTCTTTGCTCTGTTCTTCACCTGAACAAAAAAAAACAGAAGATAATGTCAGAGTTTTATTTGAAAATGCAAATGCCTGCCTCATGCCAAGAGCTGAGCGTGAGTGAGAGAAAAGCAGGCCTGTTACTCAATTCAAACAGCTTAATTAACGACTGCTCAGTTTGGAAACCAGGACTGTGCAGCATTGCGATATATCTTGTGTAAAAACAACCATCGTTTCATATATCGTTTGATGTCAAGTCACAAATTTACAGAGCATGTATCTATACCTATTGGAAACTAGTTGAAAATAAAGTTAAAGTCTTTATTTTCAGCTCTTATTAAGATAAAATACTGGATTTTGTGTTTTCAATAGGTAAAAGCTTAGGTAACAATGCATTTTTATGCATTCTTGGCATTTTCTAAACTTTGAGCGACACAGGATGACTAAATATGCTGCGACTGGTGAAGAAAATCTGGACCTATCCTTTTCATTAGTCTGTTGAGATGAGGTGCAAAACGTGTATCACGGTGATTTGAGAGCAGACAGTGTGGGAACATCACATAGATCAAAGGTTTCAAGAGAAACAAAGGAGTGAACAGTGATTCAAACTTACTGAATCAGTTAAGTTTGTGCACCAGACATGCAGAAACATTTAAATGTCCACTCAGTGTGGGGCCAAGTAAGTTTCCATTTCAAAAATCAGACACTCAATTTTATTTTACAGTTGGTGTCCTAATGGGAGCTCCGTTACCCCTATTCCACCAATGCGAACATTGTGCTAATTCTGAGCTGGCATTAGTGATGGTTCAGTATTGGTTCAACTTGCAAACATTGTAAGAACTAATTCGCTTTTCCAGGAGCTAGAGAACCACATCATTATGTCACTGCATGTGTCTGTATCAATGGTAGGTGAGTTAAAGGCAGTGTTATCATTAAGTATCATGCTAATGCTTTTTTACGTAGCTGGCTGGCTAGCAAAATGTTGGGTCAGTTAACGTTACCCAAGCAAGCATAGTGCCACAAATCTCTCACATCAATGTTACAAACCTGAGGTGAGAAATTAGTAGCTACGGAGACAGAGCGCAGTGCGTCATTCTCTGAGGGCACTAGACTATGATGGGACAAGTTAGCTATTAGAAAGCTAATGCCAGCTACAGTAGTTAGCTAAGCTACTTGCAAACGTAACATTACTACATTGCTTTCCGATTCTTTCTATCAAAATACTTTAACTTAACTTGCCTTTGATTTAGCAGTACAAAATGCTTGCTGCACATATAAGCACACCGAGTGTCAGGATTACAGTTTTCCCACTCTTCCTGTGCGTATGGATATACACAGGATAGGCTCAACATCTTATAAAAACTTAGTTCTGGATTCTTTTCCCTGTTGATTGTGCATGCCAACGCACAGCAATTTTTAGGTATTTTTCAGATTTTCGAGCAGACGAACTTTAAGTGGTGCCTTCACCAAATATGAAGTCAATGGAGGGTGACTCATTTTTTTCCCTTCTGCCGTGGGTGGGACCTAAATGTACTCGCTTGGGTAATGTTAGAGCTGATCAACTAGCTAGGTAATCATTAATAATATGTTGTTATGTTACAGAGCAAGAAGTCTCATCCATGGGCCACTGCTGCTTTGATTTCAGATCCATACTGAACCTCTTCTTCTACTTTAGATTCGGCAAACTAGATGCTACACTCCCCCCCTTTTTTTCTTTTTTTAAAAAAAAAATGGTAGTCAGTTTTCGTTGGTCTTGTTGGTCACTGTAATCTTGGACCAAACCCCTAATGTATGCGGTTCTTGGTTCTAGACCAGCAACGTGTTGGTTCCGCTCTGGAGCCAATTTTTCTGACCGAGAGCCGATTCTTTGGCTGCAGAAACACCAAGAATTGGTTTGAGATGAGACACCGGACTGCCGTGGTGGAAAAGGTGTTACCATGGGCCACTGAATGCTGTGCAGAGTGTGCAAGCACTTAGCAACCAATACATGTTCTAACCTAAGTGACTGTGGTGGGAAGATCCAAGATTCCGGTTTCTAATAGTTAATATAAGAGCCAAACAAATGAGTGAGCACCAGAGCAGTGGTGGAGTGGATTCAATTATTAAACCACGAGTGAGTTAGTGTTGAGAGGAGAAGAGTGCAGCCACACACACAGCAAGGCATGGTGAGCAACACTTACAAAGTACAGTTAACATGGGAAATGAACAGTCAGGTTTGTTTCCTTTAGGACTCTAAAGCAGAGGGAATGAGAAAAAGACAACAGAGATGATGAGTCACCGAGAGGTAAAGATGATGGTGGATGCTCTGCAGCACAGCTGGTTTTAAAATGCAAACTGCTGGAATTGACGGAGGAAGGACAAAATGAATTAGAAACGTCTGAAAGATTGTTTTTAAATCATAATCACACTTTAAAGGGTGACTATTGCAGTGCTGAGCCAGCTGTAGCTAGTTCATGACTGAATTCAGTTGCTGACAGATTTACACAGCTGTGGCTAATTATTCTTAATTCAGTGACTTGGCTAAACTACAACAATAAATAAATCTTTGCTGTGGAAATTATTTACATAAAACAAATCAACTGCACTTCTCTCTGTTGTGCTCTGGTTCTGGATTTTAATTTATACACGATCACAATTTTAAGTTCTGTTATTACACTGGTCTAGAATGCCCTAGTATGAAACACTGTGGAGACGGTATGAAACAAGTGGAGAAGCAGGTGATCTTTGTTATGGAGTTATCATTCTGTAAGCTCTACAGGGACAATTTTAGCCCAGTTTTAGACAGGAAATCTGCAGCAGACAAACTCTACCTGTGCATGCACACTGTGAGCAGCATGATGTGAGCATAAACTTCAAGCTGTTTAGTCACGACTTCATTTCTGATGTTCAATCCCCAGATTTTTTCCCCCCATATGTTGTTGAAACAGATGTAACATCTGAGATTAAGAGAAAACCACACTTTCTTGCATTTCAGTTATTGAGACAATGTAGCATCTTACAACCAATGCCAAGTACAGCCTTTGATTAACTCATCACATAAGACAAAGATTCATATCAATATTCTTGTTTGTTTGTCTACATTCTTGTTTGATTATTATTATTTTACTACATTTTATTTTTCTTGTTAAACACACACAAATATTACTTTTCAATTATTTTACTCATATTTTAAGTAGCATTTAAATTTGAGTTGGTTCTGAGCCCAAGAATTTCATTAAATTATGTTTTGGTTTTCTATTACCTATGTTACAATAAAAAAAACTAACTACAACAACAAAGGGGGAGATCTAATTAAATGAGTAAGGGATAATGTACAGCGAACCGGTCATTATAGCAAAATAAACCCCTTCAGGGTAATTTATTTTGCTATAATAACCGGCTTGCTGCACATTATCCTGCATATTACACGGCTACTTACTGAAGAAACCAATTACTTGTCAACAAATAATGATTTTGAAAATGAGTGTATGACCAGAACTTAGCCCTAGTAACAGTCTGTAATTCACAGCAAAGGTCTGTTACGCAGAAATAACAGACTGGCGAATGCTGTCACTGACCAATCAGTATCATGTATTCAGCAAAGCCGGGTAATAAAGCAAAAGGATTTGTGTGAAGAGTATGGAAAATAACATATTTAACCACCAATTACTGAAACTGTAACAGATGTACATGATGGTAACAAAAGAAAAGCCAACTAGGTTTTGACGTTCTGGTTGAGACGACTGATGCCGTTACTTTTCAAATCTGCTCCAGTGACTCATCTCAAGTAATCTAGTTTAATAAATCTCATGCCACAGCTGAACGAATTACCATACAGATGCACGGCTTACTTTCCTCATCATAATTAAAGCACAATATATCAGTGTAGCCATCAGTTTATGTTGCCCTGCCACTAATGTAGCGGTAGAGCATCCATCAGGCTGCTCACAGTATTAACATGTAATACATCCAGAGTAAAAGGAAACAGGACAGGAGTGAGACATGAGTTAGTTCATCAGTATCAAAGAATCTGGTCCTGAAAAAAGAAAGAAAAAAGAAAAAAAAAGAGGTCCTTCAAATACAGAGGAGGTAGATGTACTACCACTGCAGGTAAAAATATGAATACAATATCCTACAGTAATATTCACGTTATGAGCCTCTTACCCTCTCCCTGCATATCTGAAGTCCATAGTGTCAGGTTGTCACGTAACAACTGCATGATAAGTGTGGAGTCCTTGTAGCTTTCTTCACTCAGTGTGTCCAGTTCTGCGATGGCGTCATCAAAAGCAGCCTTCGCCAACCTGAGCAAATACATATTCAACAACTCTATTAAAATCAACATAAAAGGCGCTGACTGCCTTCTACTTATTTATATCCTGTATATGGTGTGTGTGTAATATATATATATATATATATATATAGGCTGTTTGTTTCAGGTGGGCCTTTTTTCTATTCCTCTCTAGTTGTTGTTTTATGTATTTGCTATATTTAAAAAAAAAAATTTTTAAATGTAAAAATTCACCATACACTTACAGATTTACATGTTTCAACAATTTGAAACTAAATTTCAACTAATTTTACTAACAGAACAATATAGTCAACATGATCAAACATCATATTAACAAAATATTAAAATACATTTTCATTCTGTCTTACGTGAATACAACTTTACTTTACAACATATACATAAATTGTACTAATGGAGCACAAGAATAAGAAGAGGGAATATGAGCTGAGTTTAAAGTTTCAGCTCCATTAGTCTCAACAATGGCCATTGTTGAGAACAAGACCAGTAAGTCTACTTATACATAGCAACGAGGGGAGATTAGTGAAGGCAGTATGAAAACAAACATGAGTCTTTATTGTATATTTTGGATCAACTTGTCTGATGACCTTTGGCCCTCAAGATTCTAGCACTTTTTACAGCTGCATCATAATAGACGTAGACCTTCTTTCTAAGATTTTTTTTATTATACGTGTTTTTTTTTCTGTAATTTTTTCTAACCTGCAAGCACGGTCAGGCGAATTGAGAATCTCGTAGTAGAAGACGGAGAAGTTGAGGGCAAGGCCGAGGCGAATGGGGTGTGTTGGTGGCAGCTCCGTCATGGCTAGATCGGTTGCGCCTTTGTAGGCCACCAGACTGTTCTCTGCTGCTTCCTTCCTGTCGTTTCCAGTGGCAAACTCTGCCAGGTACCTGTGGTAGTCACCCTTCCTACAATAGAGGAAATGCAGTGGCCACAAAATTTACTTTCACAATTGTGAGGCTTAGGCCAAACCAAGTAGATAAGCAAGAAAAGGGTTAATGTATTCATTTATTATTTGGACCTTACATTTTGTTATAGAAGACCTTAGACTCTCCCATGGCAGCTGAAGGGACAAGGTTATTTTCCAGTGCCGCCAGAATTTCACCACAGATATCCTTCAGCTCTTTCTCAACCTAATTAAAAACAAACAAAAAAATCTGATCATTTGCAACAAAATTCTAAATTCCACATGAACATGAGGGAAACTACTTCAGATGCAGTCTCACCACAGACAGATTGGGGGCAAGTAAAACTGTATACATGGAGTGTCTACCATGTACGCTGACACCCTTTAATATAAACAGAACTGTGCACTCATCACCTATCTACTTTCACATTTGGACGACCATTGAGGTCGGTAGTTTATATACACCTTGGCTAAATGCATTCAAACTCAATATTTTACAATACCAAACATTTCCTTTCAATGGACAAACAACCAATATCAGGAAGTGTGCCTTCAAACATTTGAAAACCAAGAAGAAACAAGACTCAAAAGGTGTTGGCTGATTTCTTTAAAATTTCACGACACGCAAAAGGACACTGGGTGTGAAGGGAGGCCCTTCAACACAGCGATGGTTATGCCCTGACTGACTCCCAATAATGACAATCTGAAATTTATAAAGTAGTAGTTTCATGACGCTTCCAGACAGCTTAACAACATTGGGAACTTTGTGTATGTACTAATGTAATAATGTTGAAATAAAAAAAAATCTTTCTACTACCATTCTGAGATTTCACATAATCAAAATAAAGTAGTCGAGCTAACACAATTGTGAAAATCTGAGTTTGAATGCATTTAGTCAAGGTGTATGTAAGCCTCCAACCTCAACTGTGTATCTCCCCTTTTATACCCAAAGATACCAACATTCTTATGTTCTTCTAGCTTCAATATTTGATTTTTAATTATCCAATTTAGATATTGCTGAGTGTTCACTAGGTGCAGTGATGGTGATAGAAGAATTGCATCTTCCCAAGGGAGTCTGAGAACAGCTAAAGAAATGAATGTGCAACAGCAGGATTACCCATCTCTGAATCCTATTAGGTCACTGACTGCAGTCCAACTGCCTCTCCCATCTCTCTGACACACTCTGGCCTCTCCCAGAATAATAGCCAGCTCTTATTTCCCTTCATAAAAGCAAGAGAGAGTACAGAACTCGCCAGCTATGACTCAGATGCAGTCTGTCCAGTAGCTGCTCATAGTGTGTATTATTAATACTAGTGCACAGCAATTCTGAGATGTTCTGACAACAGAAACATATTTGTTACACTGAAAGATGGAGAATCAGTGCATGTACACTTAAAAACACTTTCTAAATGTACATTTCAAGGTAGTTTATGATCAGCTTTACCATTTGCCTGTAGTCCCGGATCATCTTCAGTTTCTCTTCTCCGCCCTTGGACTCTTCCCTCTGTTCGATACTGCTGATTATCCTCCAAGAAGCTCTCCGGGCTCCAATCACATTCTTGTAGGCCACTGATAGTAGGTTCCTCTCCTCCACCGTGAGCTCCACGTTCATGGTTGCCACATTCTTCATAGACATCACCATCTCTGTTGAGGGGAAAGACGTAACACTCCTCTGAGCACTTGAGCATTTTTTTTAACCAGTGTTTCATTTAGATAATGTCTCCAGTAAGGCTTGAATCTTAAGCGTTGATTTAACAATTAGGTGTACATTTTGTCATGTTGTTGGCTCACTAAATCACATTTCATATCTAAGAACTATGAGAAATGTGATTTTCAACTTCCTTAAACTGACCTCACCTTAATTTGTGTGACATAAGGAAGTTGCAAGAAGATTTTCAGAGTAACTGCAAGCTAAACATTCACAAAATAGATGAGGCAATTTGGGATGTAAAAAGTAATTTACATAATGTGCGTGACCAGTTTAAGTGCCTGTCCCACAAACACACCAATAAGCCAATTCCTCACTTCACCAATACATTATGTGTGTCAGAGCTGGGCAATATGGTCAAAATAAATTAAAAAAAATCATATCTCAGTATTTTTAAGCTGAATGGTGATACATATCTTGGTACTTTCAACAAAGTGGGCTAAATGTTCAGCTATGAGTCAAAGTTTCCTTCCTAATATGAAAATATACAGCTGAAAAACATTAAAAATGAGCCTCTCTAAGAATTCTCCTTCACTTGTTATAACAATAGCAGTCTGATTTACAGAGTACAATTACAGTATCTTCTCTCCTGCTTAACAAAACACAGACCTGCGAAAATAAATAAAAAGGCAAAAATGTAAACGGAGCAACGTCAAACTACATCGATAAAACAGCATAGTCTCGTCCTAGATCTTGTTTGAAAATATACAATGCACCTTAATAAGTCGATATGCTGACCAGCCCTAATGCATGTCATTTCACAATATGCTAAATTGTATCCAATCGAGAAATCCTTTAGTTAAGTTGCACAAAATAACACTGTCCTACCTTTTCAAATAACTGCTAACTTTTTGAGTTGAATGGTAGGTTAATACATTAGCGCAGGCTGTATTGTCTGTGAGACTAGAGACAATGGCTGCTGTAATTAAGGGACTAGGTGACATTTAACATTAATTCTCAGCTACCACCTGATAAACCAATTCAGAATAATGTTGTGAATTGGACTACATTCCAGCAAGGTTACCATTCAGCCAGTAAACCATAAATCACTCTGTAAATACACTTGGTCCAAATCCCGTGAATGAGTCATGCCACATTCACATAACGTTACTGGGCAACGTATGACCGATGGCAAAGGCAGTCGTCTAAAAACAGCCTCTACAAGGCCTGTAATGGTATGACAGTGTGACAAGAGTGTACCAGAGAGAGGAGAGGAAGAGGCCAATCGATCCGGCAGGGGAACACCCCACCAAGTGAACAGCTGCCCTCCCACTCTCATACACCGCTAGCTAACACACAGTAGACTCCAAGTAGCTAACGTCTCGTTCATGTTAAAAGTTAATCTGCGACAAAATGACTTGTTAATTGTGGCTACACAAACATAATGTGACGCTGCAGTTCGTTTATAATAGCCAACAGAATCAGCACCTCAAGTGTTAGCTAGGCTAAAGATCTAGCATGGTGCAGGGGAGGCAACTCCTGACAGCTCACGCTCCAGTAATCCGCCATTTTGTTGTAGCCCCTTCGCTAACATTAGCCACTGTTGGTCAACCGAAACTATTTTCCTACGGCACAGAGGCTTTCTGGCATTGGCCTTTATATTAGCAAGGTAATAGTTTCTTCCAACTAGCAACTATCTGCATGTCAATGGACGGTTAGCTAAAACACGGCGATCGTAGCCGTGTTAGCCCTCTAGTTAACCGTGGCTAACACTGAGCATTGCTCAGTTACATTAGCTAGCTCGCAGAAGAAAAAAAATCCCAGCGCCGAACATGTCCCACTCTGAGCCAGTCTTCAAAGTATGGCTTACCGTCATATCGCTCTGCCTGCTCGGCAAGTTTTGCCTGGTAAACTAGGTCTTCTCGCTCTCCCATTTTGTATTAAGATGCAGGTAAGGTAGAGAACTATTTAAAGTGACAAATATTTAATGAAACACGGTGGTGTGCCAGGTCTGTCGGCGGTTCCTAGAAACCAACTGTGTCGATGAGTGGTGTGGTGTTCCGCCCCACCGGCAGCGCTGCGTTGGGATGGAGTAAAGATGGCGTCCAGATTCATCCGGGTACTGCACATACGCACATGAATCACCAGATCTCATACGGCGTCCAGTCATTTTTTGTAATGAGATATTATTCAGAGACCCCTTAAACCTTTTTTTTATCCACATTTGAGTCAGTGGATAATACGTACAATCTGTTTATCATACTCAGCGGTGGGATATAACTTAATTACTTTAGTCTATGATACAATTTTGAGCTCCTTCGGTATTTACATTTCATGCAACTTTAGGCTCATCTCGTTACAAGTAACTTTGGTTAATAGTTAAATAGCACACGCATATTATTAATATAAAATTAAGTCAAGTCATAAATCACGATGTGTTATTATGCATTAAGCTGTCCAACACAATTACAATGAGGCCCCACATCACCAGCTGCAACACTGAAGATGAACACATTAATGCATCAATAATTGTAGTCACTAACCTTACATATGCCATTCTGCACTCTTACTTTTGATACTTGAAGTATATTTTCCAAATGCCTTTGTATTTTTACTTATGTAAGGGTTTGAATGCCGAATTTTTACACTGTTGCTTTTACTCAAGTAAAAGATCTGAGTACTTCCTCCACCACTGACTATTTTATGCATTGATGTGTTCATCTTTAATGTTACCGCTGCTAATGGTGGGGCTCCATTTAATTGCTCTTTACCTGTGGTTCCCAAACCTTTTCAGCTCGAGACTCAAAAGATAGACGCTGTGTCTCCTTGGGACCCTAATTTTCAAAATTAGGGCACGAATTATGTTTTTTTTTTTACATTGCTTTTGTCTCGTTGCATCTTTTACTTCATTTTTGTCTTGTCATTATTATCTTTTACGTTGTTTTTGTCTTTTCTGTCATTCTCAGCTCGTAACGGCTCTATGACTGATGCCTCTCCTACGTTTCTCATGGCTTTGTTGAGGTCAACATTTATTAAATCCTTCCAGAGAACACCCATCTTCTATCTCGATTAGGAAAATTGATTCACATTTCATATTATTCTCATGTATTTTACAGTTGACGACCCAATTAAAAACAGCTACGTGACACGTGTCCCGACACTAAGCAGCTCTATACTGTTGTGTAGCTTAATCTGATCATACATCATCATTTCTGAGTTGATTTTCTTATATTAATAATATGAATCTGCAAAGTAATTAGTAACTAAAATTACAGAACAAATATAGTGGTATAAAAAGTACAGGATTTGCCTCTGAGATGTAGTGGAGTAGAATTATAAAGTAGCAAAAATGGAAAGAGTAAAGAACAAGTTGGCTGTCTCAAATTTACCTCCTACTTCTAGAGCTAAAAGTCCATTCGCATTTTATGAGCCCTGGAGGCTTCAGGTTTCCACATCACACTTACATAAGCTGAAGGCTGGACTCTGATTGGCCCCAAACTAGTTGTGATGTCACAAATCCTGCTCATAAATACATGCTTTAAACTCAGATTAGAGGTGAGCACAGAGAAGACGTCCACCTACGGCAGATGCACCAACACCACAGTGCAGAGTGAAGCTCAAATATCAGAGTTAAGGAACACTGAGTAAAACACGTTTGACTGCAGGGGGACTTTAAAATTACTTGTTTGGTCACAGACCTAATAGAAATATCCAGTTAACCTTAAAAAATGCAACACATGTAGCAAAATATATTTATTTTCAACCCCCGTTTCCCCCAATTGCAAGTTATAGCAATTTTCTAAAATGCAATGAAAACTAAATTGTCATTATTAATTCTCTCGAACCTTTATTTTACTGACAAAAGTATGATCGAAAGAATGAATCAGTTTAGACTTTGATGCCTGCAACACACTCAAATTAAAGTTTGGACAAAGACAAAATAAGACTGGAAAGTTTATAGAATATAAAAGTAACACTGTGTAACACTCCACAGTTGATAACAGGTGAGGGGATGATGATTGGACACAACAGGAGCATCTGCCAAAGGCTTTGTAAGGATGGGTTGTGGTTCACCACTTTTGGCCAGTTCAAAAACAGTATTTCTCAACACAAAATTGCAAAGAATTTTGGTATTACACCATCTACAGCACATAATATTGTGAAAAAATTCAGGATGTCTGGTGAAATTGCGGTGCGTAAAGGTCAAGGATGAAAACCACTGTTGTGACACCAGTGTGTGTGACCTTTGGCCCTCGACAGCCAAAGGTCGAGGGCCTCTGAAAACCATCGTAACTTAACACAGTACGCTACTGCATCTAGCAATGCAATCTGCAAGGAGGAGCCCTATATCTATTCTCTGTAGAATCGCCGCCAAGTTCTCTGGGTCCGAGCTCATCTCAGATCGACCGAAGAACAGTGGACATAAGTGCGGTTGTCAGACGAGTCCATTATTCAGCTGGTTTTCGGGAAAAACTGATGTTGGTTCTATGTGCCGAAGGTGAAGAAGACTGTGATCAGCGAAAGGTGCAAAAGGAGCATCTGTGATGGTCTGGGGTTGCATCAGTGGCCACATGTCTGACCTGCGTATGTGTGAAGGTACCATCCACGTGAAGGCATAGATTGGAGACACATGCTGCATCAAGTCGACATGTTTTCCCTGAAGTTGTTTCGTTAGGATGACGTCGGGCCTCCTTCTGCAGCAGTGCGTGTGCTGGACTGTCCTGCCTGCAGTCCACATCTGTCTCCTACTGAAAACCTTCAGACATCACGAAGAGGAGAATCTCGTAAACAGCAAGAATGGACAAGAATTACACTTGCAAAAGTGCAACAATTAGTGTCCACACTTCCCAAACGATTAAAGAGCGCTACAAAAAAGAAAAATGTAACACAGTGGTAAACATGTCTCTGTCCCCACTTTTTTTGATTATATTGAAGGCATCAACATCTAAGCTTGTTTACTTATTGTTTAAATCTTTTCTTTGTACAGTTGTCAGTTAATCTAGAAATGGGGTTTGTACGTGATATGGAGGGACTGACTTTCCTTTAAGATTCTGTATTGATCAATTTTGTAAGTACTGGTCAAAATAGTTATTGCAAAGAATTTGGTTAATACATAGAAAGAAAGGAAATGCCTGGTGGTAGTTTAAAAGTATTATCAGATTTCCCTTGGGGACCAGATGGACTGAGGCCAACATGGACTCAACCTCAAGTATAAACATACTAGATTTACATGTGTAATTTTGATATAATCCAGTTGCTTATAGTGTTTTATTTGTGCTTCACCAAGAATTCTGTGGGAAAAAAAAAAAAAAAACGTATGTAGTTGCGCCATCCCGAATCAATGCAAACCAGATCATTATTTACAGCAGCTTTTTATTTATTTATATTTTGACTAGCTGCAGTATAAATAATTACTATATGGGCGTCCACTTTATTAAGCTGGAGCACAAGCTGTTAAAATGTGTTTGGATGCATTCCTACTGTACCGTGAGACTACAGTTACCCAGCTTCATACAGTGATACTAAATATATCTCACGGTGTATGCATGGCAATAATTTCTGTAGCCAGGCAACTGCCATGTGCAGTATGAATGAAAAATGTTCTTGTTAGATGTACATTTAAAACAGATACACTTTACTCCTCTTATCTGTATCTTTGTAGCGGTTATAATTAAATAAGAGCTTTTCTGTCTCATCAGCACATAAGCCGAAAGAAAGCAAATGCATTGAACTAATCGTTTTTCATGGGTTTGACTTTATTTACTAGTATATTAACACCTTACATGCTACAGAAAATAAAAAAGTAATTTCAATTGTCTTGAAAGAATATAGTGTTATAATAAAATGGCACATTTTGATATTAACACAATTTCCACTAGCATTTTGCCATGCCTTCCTTTTTACGAAAGGAAGTAAATGGCGTCATGCAGGGCTACTAAAAAAATACTTCTTGGTGGTTTCATTGGCAACACAATTTCAAAGGTAATGATTCATGTAGCTAAGCACTTGCCATGTGCAGTGTTGAGTGACAAAGAAGCTGGATTTGATCATAACTACACAGATAAAAACGGACCGTGTCGAAAGCTGGCAGTAAACACAAATGTTTTTTTGTTTTGTTTTTTTCTTGGACCAGATTTTTTTCCAAGAAGTCAGCCAAATACTTCTAATAGTAAATCTTTAAATATGGGATTGGAATATGGCCAGAGAACTTGAAAATGGCATGTAAAGCAGGACAGAGCTCATCAGGTCATGGAGGCTAATGTGTGGGAGCAATCACGGGTCATCTTGAAACTAAAAAGGAGAGCATACATCAATGAAACCTCAGTGTAAAAGCAGTAAGTGCATTGTTAAAAATCTAATTTTATCTCTGTTCATCTCATAAGCACAGGCAGAGTGTGTTCCATTAGGACCCCATCTTTCTGAATGTGGTTATAGTGCCACCTAAGGGTGACACGGTGTACTGGACAGAAATCCTGTGCCATGACATCTGATAGGAACCCTTCACTTGGAGGAGACGGCGAGTTCTCACGGATCAAATTCAGTGTGGCCGGGTTCAATTTGCCAAAAGGTCTAAACTACACACCAAACCAGTCTGCATTATGATAAATGAGGGTGATGATTGTCAGGTGTCAACAAATACAGTGACTCAATCTCAGCAGAAACAATCTCTTGGGAGAAAAAGATTCTGCACTACAACAACATTTTGCTATTCTATCTGCCTGATCGTTTGGCAACAGAGAAATGGCAGAAAAGGTAGAAAACGGTAGAGAAAAGTCTGTGTCGGCTTCAGAAATGGACAAGGCTTTAAATAAAAGAGTGACAGGATTAATTAAGAAAGCGCAAAGGAGAGCAGGCTGATAAGCCCAGGGATTAAAAAAAAACAAACAAAACAAAGGTGGCAACAAAATTACTAAAAAGGGTAAAAACAAAGGACAGGTACCACGTAATCGCACTCTCTCATTTCTTTGACAAGACCTGATCATGGAGCAGTCTGTTAAGGTATATTTAGTCAGCTGAATGGAAAGCACTAATATGAAAAGACAGTACTATCTAACATGGTGGACAGCCTACATTCACTCTGTTCAACTTCATTCATGTCCATTAGATGCAGAATGACAACACATGGTCTCTGAGGGCTGGGGGCAAACAGATGTGGCCCAGCAACAAGTCAGTTTATCCAATGCTTCCTTCCTAACATGCAGCAGTAAAAAGTGTACATCGAATTTGCCCCCTCCTCCCCGGAAGAAAGAAAAATCTGCTTTGAACTACAAAGATAACAAAAACAACATTTTAGCATGTAATGATCATCACATAATACATCATTTCATAACAATATGTTCTTTTTTTCTTACAAAAGACTATTTGGTGATCGTAGGTGGAGGGGACGGGGACGAGGACAAGGTGAGCTGAGATAGAGGAGTGGAGAGGTTGGATGTAGTGTTGCCTTTAACTTCTCGTCAACAAAGAGTTTTTCAAGTTTACTGCTGGGGCCTAGTCTACGGCTATGACTACATGACGTTGCTCCTTGCTGCTGGTCTCCATTCAGTTTTTGTTTTCTCTATTTGAGTTTGGTGAGGGAGGGTGGGGATGAGGTGGGTGCTGGACAGGTTCTTGGTCTGCTCCTTGTGAAGAACTGTACACCTCCAGGTGACTTGGCTGTTTTTTTTGTGTGTTTTTTTTTTACATTTTCAGCCTTGCTGCATTTGTCTGGTTCAGTTTTTACTTAGTCTTTACTTAGTGTATAGGTTTCCCCAGAAATAATGCTGCATTCATGTCCAATAAGAACAAGTTGCATGCATGCTTTTAAATTAGCAAATACCTTTCAAGCTAACTTGTCAGGTGGTAAACATGGCCACTGAATATTGTTCTGTCTAGTTTTCTGAAGGTTAGGCATCATCAACTCCTATTAATACCACCTACAAGCTTTTGGTACTAAATCCTATTCAGTGGGCCCGTTTCTGTCATTTTCTGAATGAAAACGGAGATACCACTTGAGTTAAAAGAAGGACAAATGTGGAATAATTCATATTTTGCTGCATTTGGAGGCTGATAAATAGTTTTCTGTGTGGCTGATTCTGCAAAAGTGATTCACTCACTGCATGCATGGACTGAGTCTGAAACATGAGGATCACAATTAAATAAAAAAAACAAAAAAACAATGCCGTTTTAACAGCTTCAAACCAGACAAAATGTATGAAAACTTCTGAGTTGTTACTTTATAATGTGTTATTCCCATCTGACATGAATGCAGCATGAGTGATCCTACAGCGCTGTAACTGTGGTGAGGAATGAGGACGGGGATGGACAGTTATCTACTGGCTCCAACACAGGAAGAGGAAGTGGTTGAACTCTGCGGCAAAGACTCTCCTGAGGAGGGAGTGCTGATAATGTGTCCACAGCGAGGACATGACGAAGGAAGATCCAGGAACAGGGTTCAATTCTGCTCATGTCCGCCTTCCCTGTTCCTCTGTGGAGTATATGATCCATGTTTGGGAAATCAGTGAGAGCAGGTGGTGGAGGAGGACAGTCACGATTATTCAGAGGGGTGGAAATGGGGGGGTGAGTGCATTACAAGGGTCCAACGAGGGCCTGTTTTGTTCTCAGTGATTCAGGTGAAGGTTGACATGATGAAGGGGGAGGGGTAGTGTGGAAGTGGAAGAAAAGGGGGGGCAAGGAGAGGTCTAATACTAGTGTCCAGGTTGCGCCCGGCTGTCCGATCTCAGCTGAGTTCGTCCTCGGCGTTGTGCTGGTCCAGCAGTTTGACGTGCGTGAAGGGAAAGTGGCCACGTTTGCCTTTACATTCCCCCTCCCACTGGCCGTTGACGTTTATTTTGGTCACCTTCACCATGTCGCCCACCTGGAGGGGGAGGGGAAAGAAGGTGTGAGAGATGGCAGAAATGTACTACAGTAGCAGCAGATGACAGAGGTGAAATGCCAAAATGTATTTTATCTTTAAAAACAATAAAAAGTGCAGGTAATTCTCAGTCCACACTGACAATGAAACATTTCAGTTGACATGGACAGGGAGAGGGAGTGGTTGTGTGCTGTGGCAGTGAACCTGTGCAAACAGAGTGTCCAAAGTTCAGGTGTGCATGAAGGCTGAATACCGCCAGGGCTTAAAGCTCAGACTCTGAAACTCTGCCAGGACTCACAGTTAACAGGTTATCAGCTTGATAACCACTTCCCAGTAAGAAAAGTCTTCCTTGAACTAACTGTATAACAACCTCTTATCACTTACCCACATAATGCACCTGCACAGTGCCCACTCAGCAAGTACACATATATTAAAATTACCAAAGCAATTTTCACTTAACGTCACTGGTTTCCAATAGCGTTATTCCATGTAAACTGAATCAGAATTCAGAATCAAAATTTGGTTACAAGGAAGTAAAGCCCAGGAGAGATATTAACAAACATTAAATTTTGTTTGGATAAAAAAAAAAAATAATTACATGAATATATATTGCAAATTATCATTAAGGTCGTCAATCAGTACGCATTTCAAGCCAATCCAGAGAAAAACAAGCAATCAGTGAGGCTTGCAATACACATACTAATGATGACATTTAGCTCTGAGGGCAAAATTTCAAAAAATCAGAACTAGTATGTGGAGTAGAGCTTAGGGATTTTGCAAAGTCCTGTGAATACAATAGAAGTTTTCCATGACATGAACTGGGAGATCCTGGGGAGTTGCTATGGGAATGACCGAAGAGTATCTATAGTTTATATTTATAGTCATAAGTTGTGGTCGACTATATCGGGTGCTTATATTTGCTTGAGGATACTATAAACTCCAACTAGCTGTTTGTATGCTTTGTGGGTTTCTCGCTTTATCACTGTGTTGTGTTTCAGTGTTTTGAATGAAAAGAATGAGCTGTTTTTTTCCCCACACACAAGGCATGTCTGAGTACATTGTGCCAAGGATCAGAAATGGATACATTTTTTATAAAGCAGGTAATAATGCATTATAGAAGTATTCACAGCCTTTAATGTTTATTCTGAGGATCAGCTCAGGACATCCTGTAGCATTACATCTAGCATGCTTTAAATAGAGGTGTTGAAATGTCTGCATATTGAACAGCCTGTCACCATTATGTAACAAGCACCGGCTGTTTAACACACACACACAGGTCACGGCCCATTTGTAGATGACTAGGTTGCCTATACTGTAAGGTGGTATTCTGACTTTCTATATACAGTGTGCAAAGGAGGGAGTTACGTAATGGACTTATTAAGACTGTATAGGTGTTCAAGGAATTCTAGTTGGCTAGTATCCACAATATTATTAAACCTCTACTGTAAGTCTGAAGATAAAGAGATCTTCACAATCAGAAGACAGCGAGACAAGAAAACGCTGGCTAATTATTAACTGCCCAGTGCCAGCCACTCTGAGTCACTCTGCTGGTTGACTGCAGTGAGGAAAGCCGCACACAGGCTAAAGCCAGAAAAGTCTGCCACAGGTGGGAGCGGCAGAGGCGTACTCAGACAAAGGATCTAGCTGTCATAAGTAACTAAGCAAACCTAAAAAAAAAAAAAAAAAAAAAGCTTTCAGGCTCGCTAACAAAGAAATCAAGTCAATCAGCAGCAGCAGACTTCCATGTTGTTACAGAATGGGCCTGTATCTTTAGCAGTACTGTCCAGTAGGGCAGGGCAGACAAGAGCAGACTCCTATTGGTCTGTCTCTTGGTCCTGCTCCTGGCTCAGCACGACTTCTGGCTTCACAGAGACCAGAGGAAATGGTCCTGTTCCCAAACACAAACTATTTCCTTCCCCCAACGACCTGCTCTGTGGGAGCCCTGCTCTCCCTTCCGGAAAGTTTAAAAGCCCAGCCACCGTGACCAGGGGGGAGAGCTTAATGGCAGTTTTTAATATTTTGTGACCCTCTCATGTTCACTACTAGGAAGAAGTGTCTCCAACTATGCTGGAAAACTGGACCAAAAGATTTGAAGTGAGTTACTATTAATGTTATGGACAGATTAGAGGCAGGTCAACCTGCAGTAAAACTCATGTTTCTATTAACTACAGTAGAAAGTCTAACAGGGTGTTGCTGAGCGCCTTCTGACCTTAATTTATTTTCACCTTTCTCAACAAATATGAAGGAAATAAAATTCAAAAGTACAACAGAGGGAATGTGAACTCAATCTTGATGTGAAGTGTGCAGGGCTGGTCCTGCATCCTTCTTCACTAATGGCCCTTTTCCAGCACTTGGTACTGGTTTCCATTGAACAAAAGTGTTATTGGGTAAAATGTTATCTGGTACTTTGTTTTAGTATCACCTCTGTCGAGGTTTCAGCTGAGACGAGACGATACAGAAGAGTGACTGGATAAACTGCCATTTTAAAGACATGCTTCTATACTCTACCCACTGTAGCCTATATTATATTTATTTCTATAATTTTAATTTATTTTACCATTTCACTGATTATTTAGCAACACGCACAACCACAACATACTCAAATGAAGAGGTGTAGAGAGAGAGAGAGAACTAGGTACTGGTACTAGGTACTGAAAGTGAGTAGAACCAAGTTGAGCTGATACCATGCAAAGGACAAGGGCCATAACGCTCTTCTTTCCTTCAGTGTTTTTTCAGACAGACCAAGAAACAGGCTGCACCAAATCATTAGATGTTTCTTTAGGATTTGACAAACGCATATTTACCTCTAATGCCAGGGCAGTCTTATCATAGGCATTGGGAACCCTCTTCTGTATGGCCCTGGCATAGACAGGTCCATTCTGCAGATTTGGTAGGGGGGTAGGCTGGGCGTACTGGCTGGGGTCTCCCAGCAGCGGAGCTCCAGATGGGGCTGCAGAGCCATCAGAGTTCCCTAGCATCCCCATCCCTCCTTGTGGTCCCCCAGCTGCACCAGGCCCCGCCGCTGAATTTGGAGACGCTGGTCGGTACTTCTCCACGTACGGCACTGGGATCATCCCTGCCCGGCCTTCAGAGTTCTGGGCGTTCCACCACTGCTCCTCTGGCTTCTCAAGAACACGGAGGATATCGCCCTTCCTAAACGGCAGGTCCTCCTCATCGTTGCCAGGGAAATCGAAAAGTGCTCTGACGTACTCATCTTCCAGGCGAGGTGGAGGCCCACCACCTGGACCCACACTAATAAAGGAGGTGTGTTTGGACTTGTTGATGGGTTCTATCAAAGTGGTGGTGTCCAGGTAGTGGATTTTATAGAACTCTAGCAAAGCAGGGAGAGCGTCAAACTCCTGGTCTCCAATACGGAACCTCGGATGGGCCAAACCTAGAGAAAACAAGGGAGGATAGGAAAGAAGAGGATGAACAGTGAGTCACTGAAACAACTTTACTGCAATCTTCTCTAACCAAGCTGAACTCTTGCGTGTGAGATGGTGGTGATTTCCAGTATGACGAGATAGCTTTTTTAGTTTCCTTATTTTGCATTTCTTTCCCCTCGCATTTATTTTGTTCCTTTTCACTGCATGTTTCGAAAAGGCATGAGGAAATGTGACAAATATTCCCACACAAGAGAAACCCGGCAGAGGGAGGGCAGGGGGCAACTTGTGGTCCAAGTCTATTCAAATCTGGCAACACGACAGATCTGCTCATTTACAAACACTTCAGGGTCTGCTGGAACATTTCGGTCATTGGAATAGTGCACCAGACGAAAACTTACATCAATACAGACTGCTATCTGAAAACTCACACCGCCCGCTACGGTGTAACTCATTGACAGAAACGTGTGGGGATAATATGCATATCAATCTCAACGCTATGCTTATACAATATATAGTTTAGTGCCCATCTGAGCATTTGTGGAAAGTGTGAATCTACGACCCGCTAGCCTCTTCACAGGCAGCGTTAATTAACACATGTTTCAATGTGTCTGGCCTGCCGTATTCTCCATACTATAGAGTGGGAATGGCACTATTGCGCATCTCCTTTGGTGCAAGTCATGCAAGAATGGTCACATCAGCATCCCCGTATGCCGAGCCCCTCCAAACCCACCGTCATCTTACCTGGACCAGATTGCCGGTTGTTGCTGATGCTGTTAATTATGTAATGGGAGACTTTGGAGTTCTCAGATACCGAGAGCACGTAGTCGCCGGGGCTGGTGATGGAGTCCCGGACCAGAAACACGCCGTGCCTCTGCCCCTGCAACAGAGACACAGCCTCCTGCCTGGTCAACCGACCCCAGTACCAGCTGCCACGGTCCTCCGCGTCAAAATTTCCTGCCATGATAACCACTCCAAAGCCGAGGCTTCACCGGGCCTTCCCTTCTCTCCCTCCCGTTATCCACAAGCTAAGCCTTCAACTCATACAAAAACTTTAGCGCCTAGAGCACGTTTAGTAAACAGGCGACATCCGCAGCTGGCCGTTTGAGCATCAATTCGCCGATACAGAGGCTCAGCCACAAAATGAAAAGGATTATGATTCAGTTTATAACCAGAATTCCGCTCTGATAATGATATAATGCGTTTCGCAGCCAGAATTCCAGCTACAATCCAGCGACCGATGACAACTAACTTCAAAAACTGAAATGGCGGATACGGGAAAACAAAAAAAGACCCCACTCACCGGATGTGACGTAGTAATTATGTAGCCAGCCGCGCCACTGTCAAGTTAAGAGTCCGAAACAGGAGCACGACTTCCGTTTTAGGGTTACAGCGGATAATGTTGTCTGTCGTTTTTAGGTCAGGCTGTCCTAAAATTCGAAATTAAATGTGAAAAAGAGTATTTTGCCTTTTCGTTATTCTGTTTGCTTATCTTCACATTCATGTGTGTAGTTTTACCAAAACCACTGTTTCATGTTTTGTCAAGAAAGCAATTCATTGTTTGCATCGGTCTGTGCATAAAGTATAATTCATTCATACTGTCATTGTCTTTTCAATGTCAAATGTATAATATACTTCATGCGTTGTACCTTTTATGTTAACCCCTGGCGTGTTTTATATTATTGTGTGTGTGTTTGAATGTATTTCGGCCATTATTTACTTTTATTTGTATTTAATTTGTTTACTTATATGCATATTTGACTGTTTAAAATCGTCTACGTTTTATTGTAGTGATACTGTTTATTATCGCATTAACCAAGAACTGAAAAAAGTCAGTTTGGAGTGACTAATATAACGCAGTAATCTCACAATATTATACTTATCCCGTAAAGTCTAAATATAGCCTGAATAGCATATCACTGTAATACTCCTGCCGTCGTTTTTCAGCCTGTAGCACGTATTCTTCCCAAAAAGTGAGAATTTCTCGGCTTTTATTTTGGAGTTAAAGTAAGCTTAACCGGTTCACGCGGACTCTGCTGAACTTGACAGACTCGTCCATGATGTTACCGGGACGTTATGAAACACACAACCTGCACCAGATCAGAAGTCCTACTGGCTTTACACCAACTTACACGTACACTTCTTGCTTTGCTCTCAGATGCACTGACAGAGTTCTTATAGATTTAATGCCGGTAAATAGGCTAAATAACGGATGGATGCAATTCGAAATTTCACCAGTAGATGTCAGCAAAAGACCGCAAAAATGAATGAGATCTTAGGCTCTATAGATGTATTACTCAGTCTGCGGGATTCATTTTAAAATATAAATACAAAACGTTTTTATTTTATATTACGAAATAACTCCTACTACTACTAATATAATAACTACTACTACTATAATAATAATAATAATAATAATAATAATAATAATAATAATGATAATAATAATAACAACAATAAAATACATTTTATTTAGGGGGTGCTTGTCAGCATACTCAAAGACACTTTACAGAAGTTTAAATGATACTGCTTTTCCTAGCATTGGTGAATAGTTATAGGACCGTGGGGCCTTGGTGGACATATGCACTCTACTCTAGATAGTAAAGTATTTGTTGAGAATGCTATATGCATTTGTTAAAAGTTATCATCCATCTGCAAAATGTGCCCAGTTAAATGGTGGCAACCCTTTATTTCCCCTGTTGCACATATGATAGTTCTCAGAAATCCAAGACACGTGCACCATACCCATGTACGGAGAAATGTCTGAGTGCTGTCAGAAGACAGCAAATGTCCTAGAAGTCTGAAGGAAGGTAACATTCTTAAATATTGGATGTGGGTGTCTGAACACTGTTAACTGAGGTAAACTGAGGAAAATAAAAGCCTCATAGGAATATATCAGTATGACGTATTCCATATTAGTCTGATGTAACATAACACATTTATGTTGATTTTTTTATGTGAAATAGAACCTGATTATCTTGTGGCAGCAAAGTTGAACCTTTCAGTGAGTGAGACTGAGAGCTGAACTGGATCCTGATGGATGTTCCCTCACACTGAGGAGGTTTGCAAAGTCTCTGCTGCTCTCCAGGCTCCCACACAAGATGCAGCTTACTCCTACAAAAAAAACATTTGCTGTGGATGACAGATCTTACAACGACATTGTGCTCAAATACAAAAGCAAAACACGGCCAGATCATTATCATATAATAGAATTTATTGGTCAGTTCCATGTCATAACAGCAAATCATACGGTTTTACAACTGTGTCTGTAAATGAATGCCCAGAGCATTCTTTTCAATGGATCCCCTTGAAATTGTTGAATGACAGAAAACGATCCACGAGAACTTCAGGAAACAGGAGAGTGACAGGAAGATACCGTATAGAGGATAATACAAAGGTATACTGTAGGTTGGAATATATAGGGAGGGGGAGAAAAATCCAAGGCTACTGCATACACTCATGCCTTCAGATTCACATAACCATGTTTCGTTTTGTACGTTTGACATATCAACAGAGTCCTTGAGAGATTCACAATGAAGTAAGACATACATGGCATCTTCACATCCCCTGGTCAAAGCATTCATTGGCCCTCCTCACTCGAAATGAAACACCACTATAGCACACAACGCATTCTGACTTGACCAGCTGTACAAAGAACAAATTGTGAAACACAAGCACAATCACCAAAACATGGACACGTGGCTACAGTTTCATTGACACGTTTAAAGCAGACTTGCAGTGCATGAAATATAGCGAACCTATATATGACTTATTTTAATCAAACTGCTTTGTATCAGAGGTGAATGGCACTTTTTGAATACACATCAGCTGATTTCAGAGTGCAGTGAACGTAACATGAAGAGACAGGTACATGGCTTCAGCACGTTACCTAATAGATGTATACGTAAACTCTGAGCTTCACTGTTCAACTCTCTCTCTCTCTCTCTCTCTCTCTGCAGCCACAAGGAGTCCTGTTACAGTAGCAAGCAGAAAACCACAGTAAACCTGAGAATAGAGACGGTAAGCTTTAGTTCGACCCTCGGATAGGGTCCAGGCCACTGACAGAGCCAGTTATCCACACCCAAAGTAACTCATGGTGTACATACACTCACATTACAATCTGAATTTACTGTACAGTAGTGATTATTTGAGTTACGTGACGTTGACGTCTTCCATAAACGCTTCAGCGGCTGAAAAATCACTGCGGTTTTCAAGCACAATCTTCCTCTGTCTTAGGGCTGTGCAATATGACGATATAAGCTACGTGACGATAGAAAAACTGCTACGATACAGCTTGTCTTTTCTTTGCTTACGCTTACATTTATATTGTGAGCCTTATTTTGCTGCTACAGTTAAACACTGAAAGCGTTTTCAAGTTTACGTTTTGTATTTTATGTACCAATCATCCATCTATTGGGCCTGTATTGATTTTTGTTTTCTGCTTCAGTTCAAATAGTTCTACTGTTAGAGAACATCATATGTTTGTGTTTTCTGTCTGTTTTTTTATAATTTATACATTAAGGTTTTATATTTTTGTACATGCTTGACTGAAATTTTACACAAAGGGTCCAAATTAAAGAAGAACCATGATCAAATATTTGTAAGTACTTTTTATTTGTATTATTCGAGTATAATTAAAAAAATAAGCCCCTCCATGTGGTCTTTTTATTAAACTATGCTATATGCTATATTGTGATATGTCACATTGTCTAGATATGAAATGACCAATATCAGGATATAATATTGAAGTCATATCGCACAGCCCTGCTCTGTGTGTGTGTCTCTGATGATGATCCCGAACACAGTATCACTGCCTCCGTTTAAAGGATTCATTGTAGTTACAAAGTTGAGTTTGCAGGGACATTGCAATATTAGCTTATTGTAAAAAATACTTTAAAGGGAAAAATCATCTCTTTGTAATTAGCTCTAAGTACAAAACTACTGAATGCCTGTGGGTTAGTTTGTAATAATGAGGTGGCAGCAGTAAGGAAAGCTTTCAGTGTCACATGGCAGTGTAACTAAACATACACCTGCACTGGGTGACAGACCCTTTGGGCACATGCCGTTGCCCCTGACTACATCAGCAATGTTCACAGGACATAAGTTATCTCAGTACCTTCACTGGTCAAGTGTAAAGACTTTGTTGCGCAGACATAATGGCTTTAAAAGGGCTTATTGAAGGGCAGCAATGAATACTTATTTCTGCAGCATTATACAGTATATAAATATATGTAAGTATATGAACGTATTTTATGAACGAATGAT
>JAPQRN010000006.1:5190391-5201099 GCA_037367275.1 Coranthus polyacanthus | reverse complement strand
ATAAAGAAAGAAAGAAAGAAAGAAAGAAAGAAAGAAAGAAAGAAAGAAAGAAAGAAAGAAAGAAAGAAAGAAAGAAAATGGACAACATTGGTCCACAATTATTAACTTAAAATACCATATAATATAGGTGCAAAGAGAGTGAATCATAGAAAAAGAAAACAAAATAAAATTTCATTAGGCACGAATAAAAATAATGAGCAAGGTGTCGCTGCACTAAGGCTGATGTCCATTGAACTGAATGTAACGAGAGCTTTGTAACTCCTCTCCTTCTACCTCTTATCAATCACCCCTTGTGTCTTCTTTAATTGGGTATTATTCCATACAGTCAGGATAATCCATAGAGGGACTCCATTATGGAGCCAGCTGAGGTTGCTGGGAGATTTGTAATGCAACTGCAAAGCATCTCACATGTCACAAAACGTCTTAATTTTTCATGCAACTCACGTCTAAAGCACCAAAGGTTAAGAGTGCCTGTGGCAGTCGTCTGGGGAAAATTATAATTGCATTTATTAATTTTTAAACTTCTGTAGGATAAGGCTCTGTTCTTTACAACTCACATAAAGTAATTTTCTGAGTTTCGACCGAGTCCAAGCAGCCGCCAGAGCCTCCTATGATATCAAAAATTAAGTTTTCTAGGATTATTCCCACAGATATTGCTTGGACTATCCGGGACTGAAATATAACATTTATGAATCACTGAATTGAGTGGTACTATTCCTCTATAACTAGCTCATATCTAAAATCTAAACTATGCCCCTGAACAGATAAAACAAATACATATATATATATATATGTGTGTGTGTGTGTGTGTGTGTATGTATATATAAACTGTACATCCAAAAATACAGTTTGATTCTTAAAGCTCTGCATGGACTACTGTATATGTGACACATGAGGGAAAGCACAAGCTGCACATGAGCTACATAATGCATGAGGATCTAATTTGTTGCAACTCAACTGTTACGTGATGGTTTTCAAAGCTGCGCTCTATACAATATATAACACAGCACGGTAAGCATGTGACGCACACTAGTGTACAGTACCGTGGAGTGAAACATGACCTGGATTATGAGAAAAAGGCTACTAAATATTTCAACTTGATCCCCGGCACTTTGCTTTGGGACATATGGCAAGAAGATAATTGTTATCTATCCCCTGTACATGTTCACCTCGCCCAGCCATTTTCCTTTCAGAAAAGGACGCTCAAATGACTGTTTTCATGAGGCCTACAGTGTGTTGTTTCAGTTGTTTGCTTCTTTTGCTTCAGGGCACTTCTCTTACACGAATGTACGATGCATCTGTTCGTTTCTGGTTCCCATGAATCTTTTTACTCGACTTTTGAGGCCTGTCTGTCTTCCGATCCATCTGCTTAGCCATGGAGATACGTGGGAGAGGAGAGGGGCATTTTTATACATTTCCACTTCCGAGTTTTTGGCAAAAGCATTTAAAAAAACAAACAAAAAAAAAACATTAGGGCACTGACTAGCTTGTGTGTTTCTATATATGTTGATCTCTCGCACACTCTTAACCAGTAACAAGACACGTTACAGGCACATGTAGGTATTACCAGGATTACCAGGAGGAAGGACCTGAATAAAGGTGTGTTAACATTCCCCGCTATACTTAAAAGCCTTATGTGGTTTAATCGAGCTGTCTATTCTATGCATCAGCATCCTTTTCATACTCGAAACAACAGACAGTTATGATAGACAGACGTCCTTTTGGGGATTGTCATCTCATGTTACAGTCAGCAGCTGCACACACAGAGTCACCTGGGTTCAGCTGGTCACAAATCCGATCAGTGGAGGGTGTATCGAGTGGCGTGTTCATATTGATTACATCCTTCCAACAACCTACCTACCGCAGCCTGTTTGACTTTCAGCTTTGAGAGTTTCATCTCTCGTTTTAGACAAGGTCTCTCTCCTCCGCTTTTCCAGACAGGACTTGACACAGGAGGGGAAATATAAGCAGAGCGGAGCAGGGCGCAGCAATCAGGTCAAGTGGTCTGATTGGTCCGTCAAATCTTCCTCCTCCACTCTCATTGGCTCGGCGGCTCCTGACGAGAGTTGCGACGGGCTGGAGCAGGACAGGTGAGAGGAGCGGCTCTGGGTGTCGTCTTCATCTTCCACCACCACCGCCTTCTTCGCCGGCTGCTCTTTCCTCTTCTCACTCTCCTCCTCTTTCCCTCCCCTCCTCCTTTGCCTGCCCCCTTTCCTGTGCTCCTCCATGGTCCACATGCTGTCCTCCTCATCGTCCTTCCCCTGCACCTCCCGGTCAAAGTCCAGAAGTTCCTCCATCATCTCCTCTATCTCCGTCTCTCCGTCCAGCTCCTCCTCCACCTCAGACCGGAGCTCGCCCATGCTCTCTGTCCTGTTGGTGTCGTCGGTCTCGTCCTCCTCTCCGATCCCCCTCAGCCGCTCGGGGGGGTCGCTGGCTTGGCTTTCTCCAAACTCCAGGATGGTGGGCAGATTACCCTGCTTAGGACAGCGCTTCCTCAGGCTTACAAGGAAGGGCTGCGGCAGGGAGAAGATATCCACATTGTTGCCCAGGTCAATCCACGTCACACTAGGGAAACTGCCGGGGTCCTAGGGTAGAAAATATGAACATATTACATACAGAAAAAATTTCCACTTTAAGGATGTCAAAATGTCTTAAAAACTTATCTTTTCTTCTAACAAAAAGCCAAGGACATAAAACTGCATGTTTGCAGACAATTGGTGTTTGTTTTTCTGTTTATCTACAATATTTTTCTGTGTATTTGTGTGAAGGACACCCTTGAAACCAGATGGTTCATCTCAAGAGCTTTATCCTTCTAATATTTTCAAAAATCTCTGCACACCTAGATGGGCTACAGGTGCTTCGGGGAAAAAGTTACACCTGGAAACAACAAGACAACGCTCCCACGCAATGTCTCACTTCTTTAAACTCTATAAAAGGGTCTGTCCATCATCACATCTTCCCTCACGAGGGTCTTTTTCTTATTCAACATTTCTCTTCTTCAAAAATTCTGAATATAAATGAACGTATAAAATTGACTTTTATTTCATTTCACCATTGTTATAGTAAAAATATCTAATATAGCAGCTTTATAATATGTACAATATCCCATGCAGTTTAATTTAAAAACGATTGTGAAACCTACAAATGATATGTATTTATGCACCTACAGTGTGTAGTTTTTGATAAAAGTATATAGAAAATTTTAACTTCATGTTAAATTAGGACAAAACATTAGTTAAAAAGTTAGTTAACGATAGACTGATATTCTTTGCAATAGACGGCAAAGAGATTCAAAAGAATTATAGTAATTAGCACCTGTGGTATAAGTTCTTTTCATTACTTATATGAAATCACTACAGTTACTATATATTTCAGAGAGACATAGAGACATTTCAGGGCAGCGCAGACAACAACTGATAATATTTCTGACCTTCAGAGCGTCTGTCAGCTCCTTCAGAATAGCTCTGGTCAGCCTGTTTCCGTTTAGTGCCAGGGTTTCGAGATGCGGCAGGGCAGCCAGTGTGGGCAGAAGCAGGAGGAACGCCTCATCGGTGAGCTCGGTGAAACCCAGCTCCAAGCTGACCACGGTGGACGCGTGCCGCTGCAGGTGAGCACACAGGCGCTCCATGTCCCGAGCCGCCAGGGGGATCCCGGAGAGGTCCAACGCCCCGCTGGACGGAGGGGCCGACAGCACCGCCTTCAGACTGGACACAGACGGAAGAGAGACAAGTAAAGCCCCAGGATTTAGATTGTTGGATTGTATTTAGTAAATTATGCATCATTCAGTGATCCTGGTGTTAACCCTAACCCTTTTTGGACGCGGTTCAGTGTCATAATCTCCTTATATTTAACAATCAACACCAAAAGTTCATTTTCACGTAAATCTTTTCAAAGCGTCAGTACAGTCAAGTTTCCATTTCCACGTTGATTTCTTAGTACCTGCAATTTATTCACTCATGACAGCACAATGGTTTTAACAGTAGATCACGGATCAATCAACGGATTTCTCACTGTATTGTTTCTTGTTTATGCACACCCTCAAAACGTTACACTGTGACCCAACAAAACTTTTCCAGCAGATAATATCCTAAATTATGAGTGCACTGAATCCCCCCTAAAATGCTGGTTTCTTGTCAGTGTACTGTTCTGGTTAACGTGAAAAGGATGTAGAATCATTATGTGACAATGGATGTCATTTACATATACATTTGACTAAATCTAACCGAATGTAGCCAATGTAACCAGTTGCAAATGAAATTCAAGAATCCAAGGCCATTTGTGTAATGCATTAATAACATAGAGGAAGTTTGTGACTGAATCAGTATTTATTTATGATGACTATCTATTGAAGTTATTATATATATATATATATATATAGAGAGAGAGATAACAGGGTCAATATGTAGTAATTAATTGACACATTTGTTTGCAATTGCTGTATGTTTTTTCCATTTTAAAACTTCTTTTCAATCCAAATGTTTAAGTTTGAATTATTCACAGTAGCTGTCAGGAACTAGTGCTGGTGTTGTGGTCCATATGAGTAGACATACAGGGTGTGGTTTAAGGTGTATCGGGGTCTAGAGGTCCTTTAAAAGGTTTAAATGTTAAAAAGATAAATTCAATACAGGCCATTTGATGTTAATTCATTGCTGAATGCAGATCTACAGCCACATATTTGACCAGTGCTGATGGCTTTTGCACCACTGAACTCTTAAATGTGCATTCATCTTTGTAATGAGGGCTTTATGCACTGCAGCCCTACTATAATAACTCTATGTAATTGTGGGTTGTTCGTGTTGACAGTCTCATCACGTCCTGCATTGACATTCTCAGTCACCTGAGGAAGAATTGCTCTACTGTTTATCCTTTCATATTGTATTAATGCCTGAGCCTCACGCTCATTAAATGTGCCTAGCTGACCACAGTCTGCGGCCCTGTTTACTGACGTCTTTCTCATAGATCTGCATGTAGACGTCACACTGGCATTTAATTCAAACTGGAAGGTCAGAATGTTTGGACCAAAGGAGGCACGTGTGAAAGCGGCCTTGGGCTACGTTCACGCTGCAACCCTTAGGGCTCAGTTTCGTCGATCTAATTTTAATTTTTAATTGTGGCCAGTATCAGGTTCCAGTGGTGAACTGGTCACAGTCCTGAACCGACCCTCAAGCCCAAAAGAACAATCACAAAGACATGTCATGCGCAAGCACACCATTGTACAGAAGTAAACATAGAGGCCACCGACGTCACTGTTTAAGGTTTCATTTAGAAGCTGAAGTGCAGTGGAAGGAAGCTAATTTGTGAGCAAATGATAATGAGGAGGAAGAGAGACACATTTTTAATTATTGCCTTGATTCAACATCAGAATCAGCTGGGCCTGCTCAGCATTTTCATACATGCCACTGAGCTTGCTTGGATGTTAATTGCTTAATTGTACCATGCAGTGCATCTGTGTGGAAGCATCTGCATTCATTATGTTTTCTTTAATTTGAAACCAGTAATTTGACATAGAAAAAAAGAATCATATGCGCTATTGTTATCCATGAGCTGATGAACACCACATGATGTGTGTAGAAGTTGAAGAAAAAGCTAGTCTAGTGATTGGAGCTTATGCAGGTATTGTTTTAAAGGTCCCATATCTTAACACTTAAAGTTCTATCTATACCATGTATATGTGTATATTAAAGACTTCTGTAATGGTGTTGACAAAAAAAAAAATATTATAGATTTGATTTTTCTCCGTGTCTCTGCCACAAACGGCTCATTTTACAGTGAGAGGCAAATGTCACCGCCCACTTTTCATCAGAAAACATTCTGATTGGCTAACCCCAGATCCCTTAGCAACCATTAGCAACAACACAATTCTCAACAGGTGTCGACAATTAATAGTTGTGCTGAACATCACCCAAACAGACTGAAGTCAAAATAAGTCTCCAAAATTAAAATCCATCCACTTGTCTGTAACAATATGAATATGATTGGTTATGGATGTGGTTCTTACTTACTACATCACAAGCAAAGGATTTTCTAATTGTCTTGTTTTGTCAGGAGGCCAACTTGAGGTGGAGACACTAGAGGACTGACAGCACTGAGCAAGTTCATATTTTCACAGCTTTTATTTTACACCACAGAGTTTATATGAACCTAAAAAACCAATAAAAGTGCATTTTCACAGTATGGGACCTTTAAGGTTTGAGTTTTCATCATTGTGGTCAAGGTGCTATTTTATTCCTTTGAATGTTTCTAAAAAAAAATAAAGCAAATAAAACCCTCCACTCCAAAGCAATGCCATCAGCATCAGTCCATTAGAGCCTGTGAGTGGGTAACCGGTGGACCGTGGATTTTAAAAGCAAAATTAAAAGCAAAAATAGAGACAAGCTGGAAAGAAGAGGAAAAAAACCCAGTCCACTCTGCCTGAGATAATGCGAGCAGGAGGTATGTGTTGTGTCGTGGAAGCTAATGGAAACTACATAAAACAAAGCACTTGAGAGCCACAAACACTACAGCGAAAGAGATAGCTCTGGAGACACACAGATAAAGACACTGAGGGGATTTACGGCTTAAAAAAGTCAAGTTTGGGGAATGAAAAATGACCGCTGAGTTACATACTTATAGATATACTCTCCAACTGCACATCCAGGCTATAAATAAACTCAGTGGGGCGCCTGGATTTGGCAGAGAATTAAGTGAGCTGAGCACAAAGGGCTGATCTCTGGGTCTCGTTCATGAAAACAAAAACTTAGTTTAGAACTAAGCATACATTTTCCAGCTTGCAAATGGAAACAATGCTTGTAATACACACTGGACACAGAGACAAATGGAAATCATCACCCAGAAGTAGCACACACTTGCGAGAGAGATTTAGGGCCGCACAGAAACACAATGTAGGCTACCTCATTTAGGATTAACCCGCTGGCAGTAAATCTGCTTCCCCAGCGGGTGTATGATCGTTGACAGGACATGAGCTGCAGCAGAGACCTACATCATAAAGCTGGCCAGAGGTTTATTAGGAAACAAATGAGAGCGGGATTCAACAATTAGCCAGTTAAATGAGTATTTCTGTACGCATGTACCAGGGAGACTTCAGTACAGAATGTAGGCCAGACGTGCCCACAGCCAAGCAGACAGCGTTGGTCAAAATTAGCCATCCAAAAGTCTCCCAAGGGTCCCGGAAAGTGATCTGTCTCTCTGTTATATTTCTGGTTTGGTTTCTGGAGGCAAAGCATGTAAATTCCCATCTATAAACCTAAAACAATAAGTGGGGTCGAGTGGAGGGGGTTTCGATTTGAGGTTTTGGTTTGGTTAAAAAAAAAAAAGAAGAGCAAACCAACGAGTGAAGGCAACTGACAAATTAGAACTGAGGCTTTTGTTTACATAGTAAACACAGTCTGTTAAAGGTTCAATATGTAAAATTTGCAGATGCTCGTGTGCTTACTTGGACTTGGTGTTGGGGCCTGGCTGTTTTTTAACATTAACTGCAGAAGGATTTTTGCAGAAAAAAAACCCAGCCCGAGTCCTCTACATACATAGAACATCAGGAACAAAAAACCAAGACAACCGAGACAGTTGTTAGCTTAGAAATTGAGTTAACTAATGATCAACAGCTGAGAGACAATCTAACAAAAACAAAAGTACCATACTGAACCTTTAAACTAACCACTGGCACCGAATGACATTAAGGAGGAAAACACAGGTCAATGTGTGGTTCATTTGTGGTTTAATAATAATGTGAAACAAGAAGAAGAGTGGACTATTGGCCTTGGCAGAGGTCTGCCCTCTCTAAGTGCAGTCTCGCAACCCTCCTCTTTGTATGTTCCTGCATTCTGCCAGTCGTACAAGAAGAAGAGGATGTAGCCACCGTGAAAATCCCCCATTTTTTGTGGACTACTGTTTCGAAGCCTTGAATTCGGCATTTTGGCTGTCACCATCTTGGTTCTTTGAAGCCAGAACTGACCATACTTGGACGAGAGAATGGAAATATCCCACTAGGAGCCACCTGACTTGGCTTCCAAGCAGTGGAAGGATCAAATGCTCCATCTCTCCACTCAATCCACACAGGACGTTGAAAGGGGTGATTACTTTGTTTTCTGCTTTCCTGCCACCAGCCGTGTGGGTGTCCTGTGTTATTCGCTTTACTTACATTTCAACAGCTTTATGTATGTTCATACTCTCAGCTCTGCTGTCATTGTTTACCTGCTCTGTCTAAGTCGATACTGTATTTCCTTTTGTCTTCTTTTATCTTCAACAAGAAATACAATAATAAAAGAGCTCAGCGTGGATGCCTGAGTCTGCCTCATCTATGTGATGGGTCTCTCCTCATCACTTCAGCGCCACTCAGTTCTTTACAGTCTTATTCATGTAACTTCTTCACCACAACCACAAAATAACAGTCTATCAATAAACAGAAGCTCTGTAAGTCCGACTCAGCGGGTGAACAGGCTGTGAATCACACCTGTCAATCAAAGCCAACACGGCAGACATCAAAGCCTTCTGTTAGCACTAAAATCCTATTAATGGAGCAATAATTTACAAAAGGATCATTGGTGCACTTATTAGACGGTAGTAAGAGAATGAGACAATAAAGACTCCATATATATTATTATATTAATATTTCTAGAGATGGGAGGGAGTTTTTTGGAGGCAGCGTCCAGCGGCCATCAGTGATATTACCCTTTAAAATACTTCTGTATTGGCTTCAAAATCATTAACCAATTATCCACCACCGTCTTTTGTGCTTCACAGCCCTGTGGTTTAACTTGGTATTTATCATTCTTTGTTTTAACTGGGCTTTAGCCTTCAGTTTACTGTCTGCCTATAAAAAAAGCCTGTTTATTTTGCTATCTGCCTTTACCTATTGGTCTTGTGAGTCTCCAGACCAACTGTCTACCTGTTTCTGAAACTGAATGTTTTTTTGTATGCTTATGTGTCAGGTGTCCTTAGAACAATGTCCGGGGTTACATACATCCTGTTTATTCTGGTGTAGACTGACACCTAATTTTTTAGGCTGTTCCTGTGTGTTTGGCAGCGTAAGGACACAGTGAGCGATCTGAAGTTTCACGTCACAAAATGTTTATGGAAATTTGAAGATGATACAGGTTACAGATATTTCATAACATCAGCCGCTACATTTCAGTGGCTGTTAAGGTTTTACTCGATTGTTATCGTTCATTAAAAGAGAACATCGGCGCTGATTTGAGGTTGCTTTGTCAACCTAGACGCACATTACAGTATATCTGCATTCGGACTGTTATTGAAACGTGATCAGCAAGTTTCAAATTTGTCCAGTAAAATAAATTATTTCTGGACACCAGACAGGCAAGAAAAAAAAAAAAAAATCCAAGCAGAAACCCTGGTTAAAAGTGTGTGCATCTCATCTGGTTTGTGCTTCTCTCACAGTACTTTTATGTTGGTCATTTATGGACATCTTTCTGTGAGATGGGAACTGCAGAACTCTCTTGTGAACCATGCAGTCAGTGATCTCAGGGGACCTCAACATGTCACTGCAAATTGTACTGCAATTACATCTTGAGGTCATATGTGACCAAAACAAACTCCGCTCAAGGTTCCTACAGGTCCTTTTCATTTTCAACACAGGGACTGTGTGGAAAATACACTGAACATCACATCAGACATGTAAGTGACACAACTAGATCACATTTTCCCTCTTTGAGCTGCATCACTTACTTATGCACCACTGCTTACAACAGTGTTTGAGCTGTTAGCGCCCAACGAGTGATTTTCCACAGAATTCAGTCTAATTAGATTTATCTTTACCCACCCAGGCTCTTCCTCCTGCCTCTCTGTCATCGCTGTTACCTTAACACATTTCCTGAGGGAACGCTGACTATTTAAGCACCTGAAACAGCTGCTCTCTGCATTACACTGGGAAGTGCTCACACTTCCAGCAGGAGTAAAATGAGACTAAATCTTACACAGACAAACATGCAACACAACACCTCGTATGGAAATTTTTTCAACGGGAACATGAGGTATATCATATTTTTGATGCCCAAAACATTCTCAGTCTCAAAGAATGCTCTGCGAGAGCACCAAATATGTACTATCCCACAGCTGAAAATGGTTCGAGTGACACATTATCGTGTCCGCACTGAGGCTTTTTTTGAAAATGTAACATACCTATTTAATGAGAGACTTTTTTTGTACTTGCTTAGTAGGAGGACATGACACAAACCTTAAAAACGCTATTACCTCTGCCAAAGAAGTCATGTTTTCATTACCGTTTGTTTGTCCGTCCGTAAGCAGAAGTATGTATTTTCCTGAAACTTGCTTGAAAGCACAGTAGGGCAAGGGCCAAACAGGAACTCTTTACATTTTGGAGCAGATCCACACAAAGGGATCCTGGATTCCCAAGAAAATTTTCTGTACTATTGAAGTTTACCCACTGGCCTACTCTTCCAAAAGTCTATTTTCAGTGTATGTGCAGTGATGACTTTAGGCTTCCACATTGTTATAAAGTTATAAACTAGATCATGACTGGCTCCAAAATATTTGAATATGTCACAAATCCTGCTCATAGGTCCGAGCCTTAAACTGTGATTAGAGAGACTTTGTGAAACGTGAAAAGCATCACAACAGTGTCAAACTCGCACAGACGTCATTCTTCAGAGTGACTGTTTACATGCACAAAATATTCAGAAAAAGGCACAATTCCTATGTATATGCTGTTTCTCATGGCTAATGAATATATATA
>JAPQRN010000006.1:5112344-5128356 GCA_037367275.1 Coranthus polyacanthus | reverse complement strand
TGTACACAGAGATACCTGAAACCTCGGCGTTTGCATTAGTACTGACAGAAATATGTTTGTATTGAAAATAATAAAGTATTAGAGTGTCTGTTCAGGTTCATACTCTTCTTAACTCTACTGTTTCCTTTTATGCTCCGTTGTTTATTTTGTTGTGCTGTAAATCACACAGATGCAGGCGAGTTTTGTTTACCTTATATAGATTAAGAACCTTATTTTACATTTGTGTACATGTTACATCTATGTTAGGCCGGCATTCTTTTTTTGTTGTTGTTTTTGTTTACTGTTACAATTCAAATTCAGTATTTCTACTTACGTTAAAGACATTACTGTTTATGTTTGGTTTTGATATTTTTCTTTTTCTTTGTGTGGATCTGTAATTGTGTTTTCTTTGTTTTCTTTTTTGTATTTTATACATTAATACTTTACTTTTGGTGCTTAATTGCTCAAAGGTTCTATATAAAAGGAGAACTATAACTAAATAGACAAACAGAGTAAGTATTTTTTATTTGTTGAGTATACAATTCAAAATGTTGTTTTCATGCGGTCATTTTATATATATATAAAAAAAGAATTATTTGTTGGATATGAAATTGGGATGTGAGAGTTTGGTGTCTATTTTAAACCCGGTCTACAGTATATGTGTTAGGCAACAAAGCCCATAACTACTGACTCCACAATGTTTTAATTACCATATTGGCCCACGGAATTTAAGATTAAGTCTTCTCTAAACTGTTTGTTTTACAGATATTCAATTTTAAGCTCTATAAATTATGAGAGAGGCAACTTATCACACTTGTGAAGCTGAATGCAGCAAATGTTTTGCATTTTGGGCAGCCGTTTTTAAATTGCCATCTATTTTCCGGCTAAAACGCAAATCGATTACGGGCAATTTACACTTCTCCTATGTCGTTTTCTCTCCAACGCTCAAACTGAACTGCTGTGTTTCGACTGTAAACTGTGACTCTGCCTCTCTAGAGTATAGCTGAATAAACCGCTGACAGAGATGGTAATCCTCTGGTCTTAATGATGATGGATGAGGAGGTGTCCTTCATCTTTAAGCCTGTTTATTTCGCTCCAGTGTTTGCTATTGATTCGAGGATTAACATTTAGAATGGGTCTAATCTGAAAACTGTACATAGTAACCAGAAAGGAGCTGATGGAAATCTCCAAAACCCAAACAATAAACTTTGAAAGCCATGTGGGTGTGTGCGAGCCCAAGGCCTGTTCCCTGTGGTTGAGTCACAGGGGGATAAACACTCAGCACTGGCAGCATATGGATTGTTTGTAGTGCTGTCTATGGGGATGGGAGCTTATAAACTGGTTTCTGCATATCCCCCTCATCCCAGGCTAAACATACTGTATATTCATTAATTCACTCTGCTTCTCTTTCTTTGCGATGCTACAAATCCTGCAATTCAACTGGTGGCATTTCTGCATTTTCATTTTCCTGCTTCCCTTTTGTTTCTCGACACATTCTTCCAGTCTGCTGCCAGGCTTTTCCTTTCTCACTGTAGCAACAACAGCATCAGCAGCAGCAGCAGCAGCAGCAGCACCACACAGCCGAGCTCTGCAAATGTCTTGAAAGATAGACAGAGGAGGCTATAAATCCTAGTTGTCTCCACACACACTGTACCGCGGAAACCGAGCCAAGCTGAACATAACAGATCCAGCGAGCCGGTCGGGGCTCATGGTCACTCACACAGACAGGGAGGTGGTCAATTGTTCAGTCATCTAGGCGCTTAGTGAAGTCGCTGTGTCAATAGTCAGACAGTCTGGCTTCTATTTCAGCATCAGTGCTGACACTGACTGGCGGAGAAGCAACACACTCAGTATTAGCGGTGTGGACATTTCTCCATTCAAAGATGCATCGCGGACTAATGCATCAATGTAGTGACAGAACGTAATCAGGAGTCTGCAGCCAACTAACTGTTCTTGATAATACGGCCTCGACTGGACAATAGAGTCGTAAAGTTATGTTGTTACACTGCAATGCTGCGCTCACTTCTTTTGAATTGTATAAGTAATGTTAGCCTAACATTTGAATTGTGGGTAAATGTTAGGCTAACGTTACTTATACATGTTGCGAGAGACGGCAAAGAGAGGCAAAGAATGCACTAGAGGTTAACCTGTGATGATAATGACACTTTGGTGCAGGAAATCGTTCATTAATGAACCAAAACGCACCCAGTAATTTGAAAGCGGACGTCGTGGCGAGCAAAAAGATGACAATACACACGCTGCCTCACAAAAATGTTGAAAACCGCGTTGACAGTTTTCACCCCGAGCTAACGTCTGCAATCATAAAGCTAATAGGTTTGTCATGAATTGTGCCTTGAACTTTGCCCTCTTACTTGTACATCCACTGCAGTCTGTAACGGAAACATTTGTCAGCCTTTCATAGTCAGGCATCTACAGCCTTACTGAGTCACAGAGAACCCTAAGTGCACTGAGAATCGCTCCAACGGCTCCAATTAACTGTCGATTCATTTGTTGATTACTTTCTCGATTAAAGTTGCACTATGGAGGATTTGACGTTAGCCAACTCCATCACTAAGCTGACGAAAGTCTCGTTTGCCTACATCCACAATATTTCTACGTCGAGGTTTCAGGTCCGATTTTCTGCTAAAATCCTAACCCTTGCTCTCGACTTCTTCAACACCTCTCTTCTGCTCCTCTTCTTCTGCAACAGTGTACGACACTAGACACTGCAGGCTCAGAGATGCAGTCAACAGACGTCCGGCTCCCAGCGCAGCACAGACTCCAACACAAACTTCACAAAAGCACACGAGCATGTGCAAATCTTAGAGAATCTTTAATCGATCAGTTGTTCGGTCTATGAAATGTCAGAAAAAGGGGGAAAACAATCAGTGTTTCCTAAACCCAGTGTGAAGTCCTCAAAGGTCTCGTTTGATCCACAAGCCATGGAGGAGTAAAGAAACCAGAAAATATAGTCAAAGCAACTAATCGATTTCCAAAACAGTTGCCGACTAGTTTGACGGTTGACCACTAATCGATTAATCAAATAATAGTTAGAACTCGCTGACGGGTAACCTGTCATGGAATCATGTGACCAGTGTAGATTCACTCCTGGACTCTGTCTGGAAGGATGGATGGAGAGGGGGAAAGGGATGAAAGGGATAAATCGGGGATGTTATGGTCTTGTGTTGTCTAGCAATGGTGAACCTGTGATTCCAGAGTCTTTTACCGACCCTACAACACTCACTCACACACAAACACAAACAAACAGAGCAGCTACCTGTCGGAGCGTCTTCAGCATCTCCGTGGCCTCGTCCTGTTTGCCCTGCTTGGCCATCAGCATCATCTCCTGGATCATGCCGATTCTGCGCTGGTAAGGCGGTGGCGTCCCACCTCGGTTCAGCCGGTCCCCTGACTTAAGCATGAGGGACGCCAAGATGTCACCCCGCTCCTTGGTGGGAGTCCGCCTCCAGCTGTGCTGAGGACTGGCTCCTCCAGACTCCTGGCCTTTGGTCTGCTTGGCCCCCATGGTGCAGCGTTAATGTGAACTGTGATAATAACAAGTCTGATCCCACCAAGCAGTCATGCAGAGGCAGGTTTCGTCGATATTCGAGATACTTTGTTCATGAAAATATCTGCAGCTGCTCGCATCTTCTTAGAGCCGGGTCTGTTCGGGGCTTTGACATCAAGTACTCTGAGCAATGAAAACTGTTTTCATCATCACGCTTGCTCAAAAGAGTGAACGTCCCAGACAAAGTAACACAGCATTCAGAAGTAGCTGTAGTGGTTCTCTGCCTTTGCGAACTTGTAAATAATCCCAGAACTAGTAGCTCAAGTCGGGAAAAGGTCTGAGGATGCTGCCTGCAGCATGGCCGCAAAACACGAACACGGCAAAGTCAGGATGCAGGATGGCCACGGTGCAGCCCGTGGCCCACCGCAGCCTCCTATCCCGAACACAACTTCAGCACGGCTTCAAAATATTTACCTCTAAAAAGGAGCCTTCTCCCGTTCTCCTCCTCCGCGGTTATCCTCTAAATCGGATCCCGCTGTCCTGAACCAGAAGAGAGGGAAGCGGATGCGGGGAGGTGGTGCATATGCAGCAGGGCATGGCAATGTTTACGTCCTACTGTAGATCACCACAGACTGTCTGTGCCTCGGTCCGTCCTGTCCTTCCTCTCCTCGGCCGCTGGAAGTGTCACGCGTTACCTGCAACCAAACACAGCCTTCGTCCTTTCTCCAAGGTTGATCCTCCATCCGCCCCGGAGCAGGAAACACCCATCGGCGTGTCAGTCCGCAGGGCTGTGTCGAGGCTGCAGCTCCCGAGGCTTGACAGGAGGGGAGAGACTGAGGTGTCCCCTTACTGGGACTGGATTATGTATTGCACCCACTGTTCAAGTGACTGGGGATGGGGGGGCGGGGGGGGGACGTGCACGTGAGTCCTCCCTCCTCTCGCGACTGAAGAGTGAGAGACGACAGGAGGGAACGTGCACTGCCAAGTTTGCAGCCCATATACACGGACTTTATTAAATATGAGTCACTTTAATATCGGTTTGACGATCATAGCAGATATACAGAACTGGTCAAAAAAACTACTTACGTGCTATTAAAAATGGGTAAAAATCTTACCGACGTTTCAAGTTTTAATCTCACTGATGTGTAGGTCAGTGATGTGCAGATTTGAAATCCTGCCGCATAAAAAAAAAAAAAAAAAAAAAAAAAAAAAAAAAAAAGAATCAGGATGATTCATACCGCTCGTCTTAAAACATCAGCTTGTTCCATTGTGCTCAGGCTTTCGCATTTCCACAATGTGCATCACAATCTGCGTAAGCCACATGTGTTGGCTGGTGGAAAAAAAATAAAAATAAAATAATAATAATAATGAAAAAAAAAATAAATAAATATTTCCAACTACACTGAAACGTGCGCACGGTCGATTCCACTGTAAAGAGTAGATAAGTCAAGTTTTGTCCGCATGTAATGGAGTAATGTGATCACATGGTGGACTACACCCGACGGATCTATAGCATAAGTGACTCACAGAGACAGGGTCACACTGACATCTGGCGGCGGCTGTTTGGAATCTATACACAACCATTTCAATGTGCTTCAAACACCCACATTCATATTGGGGTGATTACTTCATTGTGATTGGTTCATTAAGGACTAATCAGTGACCTGGTAGTGTTCAAATTATGGAAGCTTACATTTTTATTGGTTTACACTGAAACACATGGAAGGTCTTAGTAGTAGTTACCTTCTACAATATAATAAAACATATTCTTTGTCAGTATATATAGTCTGTAGAGAGAGAGAGAGTGAGATGGGTTTTCATCTTTGTCTCATGCATAAATCATAATGAATGGCAGAAACAGTCTGAAAAATCTAAACTGCTTACGGTAGCCACAACAGATGGGTTTAGTTGTTAATTTAGTTGCTTCTACCAGTGTGACGGTTGATGTATTTAAAGGTTCACCAAGTCTTCAGGGCCTGAATATTTGTGCTAAATTTTTGGTAAAATACTACTTACTGAAAGATGAAGCTCGAGTGTGCTGAACGCATACCAGAGCCAACAGCAGGACGGCGCTTACCGCACACGCTCAGCTGACCCAGGACAAAGGTATTAATGAAATCAACTCAGGATCAAGATCAAGATGTATTTTTCAAAAGGTGTATTTATTTGATTTACCTTTAATTACATCTCTATTTACAGTAGTATGCCAACCATCAGAGTTGCTTCAAACCAACTTATCAAAACAAAAATGTTAGTTTCTTTGCCTCACTTTACCAAAGAGATACTGTCGGCTCACAACCTATTTTTGACACAGAGCTGGAAAGTCACACAGTGAGCGTTAATGAAAAACATCCAACTGTGTCTGCGGGATGAAGATTGGTTTCTGGTTTATACAGAGAGCAGACTGAAGAGAAAGTAGACATTTCAAAAACACATCTCTTTGTTAGCCACAGCGCTGGCTGCCACTCGCTCAGTTACCTCCATCAACGGGGTTATATATTCACCCATCTGTTTGACTTTCTGCACGATTGCACAAAAACTACTGCACTGATTTTCATTAAACCTAGTGGAAGAGTAGGGCATAGTCCAATGACGAACCCATAACATTTTGGAGCAGATACATAAAAAAAAAAAGGGGCAAAACCTGAAACTTTATTTTCACATTTCCTAACATTGCAAGATCTTGTAAGTGCTCGATAGTGTCTTTTTAGTTTATTTAAAAATGTTATCTGACCTGACATTCAACTCCTTTACACAGAAAGAAAGACTCACTTTGAGCTGTCAATGCATACAGGCCACTGCTTACAAAAAGTACTCCTCACCCTTAGACATTTTCACAGTGGATGTTAGGATTTCCTGACACATTTATCAACAGAAAAAGACTTTAATGTTAAAGAGGAAACCTGTCTCTACTAATGCATCTAAATTAAGTACAAATATGAAGTGCTTGTGTACGTATTCATTCCCTTCACTTTAAAATACTAAGAATCACATTTAGTACATTATTGTTTTATTGGTGATTTAGGTATTTCAAAGTTAAAAACATGTATCTAAATGGTGAACAGCTGCTTAGTCCAGTTCCAGAAAATAATGGCGAACCACGACCCCCCCCAGAAAAAAAAAAACACTCACATGCAAATCTGTGACAGATTATCAGTACTAACCAGTCTGAAGAACTAACCAGAGAAGGATGCAAGGACATTTTAAGGAACGGATGTTCCTCAGAGTAAAGGCAGGTTAAACAGGTTTTAAAGAGTATGGCACAGTCGCAAATCTGGCATCAACTCTCAAAAACTGAGCGTTAATATAAGAAGGGCAGTGATGAGGGCGGCTAGTGAGGTAGCTATAAGGGACTGAGCAGTTTTGCGTGGAAAAACAGGGAAAGTTGGCAGTGTCCAGATGTGCAAAGCTGACGGAGACTTAATCACACAGACGAAGCTACTGAATCACTACTAAATACTAATTTGAAGGGTCTGAATACTCAAATAAATATTACTTTTGGGTTTTGTATGTACTTAATTAAGATCAATTTCCCAGAAATGTTTCTACCTTAACATTAAAGAGCCTCTCAATGCTGGTGAGTGTCAAACAAATCCTAATTACATCCACTGTGCTTCAGTGTTAACCTCACTGTCAACAAACTGTAATCAGATTTCCAAAAATACTCACAGGGAAACAGGGCCCAGGGTACAAGTTATGCGTCTGATTTGAATACATCCAAATGAGAACGTTAAAGGAGTTTTTTTCAGAACATGTGGTTGTTTGCTGCATCCGGCTGAGTTCACAGTATGGAGCTCAGCAGGAGCTGCTGCTCTTTTTCTGAACCTGAAACTCAGCAGGAAATAACCCTGTCAATATTTGAACTATTTGATGCAGAACGTGCCCAGCTCAGCCTGTCAACATTAATTCTGCTCCTCACATCTCTGTCCTTTTCCGTTAGACTGAGCTCTTGAACTCTATGTGAACTGAAGATTCACAGGACTGCTGACTGAGTTTCTACGGTTGAACTGGTATGACATTTTGCTGTTGGGTGCTATGTGGACCTGCATGTGGATTTTCTAGAAAATGTTATATTTTCCCTTTGCTTAACCTGACATCACACTATTTGTACGCTGAAAGCTGAGACAATGTTACAGGAGAAGGACATTTCTAGACAATCCAGGCAGGATAAGGACTGTGACAGTGTGTCCTGGGCCTCATAAGTGGGATGTGACTATATGCAGTTAGAATGTGTAGCCTGCAGGGGGCGCTTTGTCATCTTTGTTGCTCTCCAGAGAGAAAGGAGGAATGCGAACGTCGAAGTGGGAGCCATCGGTCCTTTCGATACGAAACGTCCCCCTGGAGAATAAATCAGAGGACTGAGTCAACAATCGTGACACTGTAAATGTAAGAGGTCAGGCTTGTATTACACACATATTAAATGACAGGAAGTACAAAATAATGGGATATGTTGAGAGTGGGAACAAGCAGACTCACCACATGTGACCACTGGGGGCTTGCAGAGACACATGGCTGCTGTACTGAAAGGCTGGTTGTTCTTTGGACAACACTGGCTCCTGTAACAACACAAACACATACAATATGTACACTGTGTCAAGGGAATACTAATCACGATTCCCACACATTTGACACACAAAATGTAAAAACGTCTCCAGTATTTTCTCCTATTCCCATGACCATTCATGCAAGTAAAGTTTAGTTAATTATAGTAAGAACCTAAAACAGCAGCCTTTAAGAGTCAGTTCTTTTCATATTCACTTCAACTACTCCAGTCACTTCATTACAGAAATAACAGACACAGGGTTTCTGCAGGTTTTACACAAAGCATATGAGTCCCACAATTACTTACAAATTGAATCCAATTTAAGTTTTTCACACATTTTTATTTGCATTAGTGGGAGGTTGCATTAGTGCTTATTGGTTCCATGTTTTGTTCCATACATTTTCAAAAAACACATTTAAAAAGAGACTGAAGTCAATGTAACTTCACAATCTAATCCATTTTAAGACCCGTCAACTTTTTAGGGACTTGTGTAAACCCTATAACAAAGTCTGACTTTAAAATGTCAGGGAAAACGGAATGACTTTAAATTGTATTATCAACTCAAAAATGAACAAAAACACTTCTTTATCCAAGGTGTGATAGAACAGCTCAAACATACTGTAGTTATTTTGCTTGTCTTTTGCATTCCTTCATTCTTCCTTGCCTTTTCCAGGTCTGTCATGACTGTGGGAACCCTGAGTAATTCTGTGTGTGTTTAAAACTGTAAAACACTTTATGGTTAAGGTCTGCTTCAACAACTCTGATGTGACACTGGGCAATCTGGCCAAAAGATCACATCACAATGTTTTTAATCCAGATATTATAAATTTAAATTTCCACTGCAAAAATATATTTTGGTATAAAAATAATTAATCATAAATTGCTTTATCTGACAATTCAAATAAAGGATTAAATTAATAACAAATAATAATAATAAAATAGCAATTCAAGTATTCTTCTCTAAAAGCAGATTTGACTGACATTTGTCTTCAAACTGAATCTTCTGTCGACACTTGGCATAAAAGCGGGGAATGACGGGGTTGGACAAATATCTTCTGCTTGCCATGTCGTCTATAGTCCACGTTAACATTTTAAAACACATGTTCTCTACTGCATAAAGTGACAGCTCCGATCACCTTTGCCGGTGTTTGTCTACCAAACTGCTGCTATGGAAGAAAGAGAGACTTGAAGTAATGTGTCCAATCAGCAGAGCCGTAGGCTGAACAGTTTTATTGAACTGTTGACGTAGTGCAGATCCGTGCTATTAAATGCTCATTGATGTTATCTAGTGAAGGTAGATGAATGACGAATTCAACTATTGTGGACATCTGGAAGATCCATCATGATATAACATTGCCAGATCACCCACCTGTAATTTACACCTTACAGTTATGTCTGTCATAGACAGACTTGAAAAACCGTAAGGCGCAGATAGCAGAAGGGAGGACATTATTCCAGCAGAGTACATCCTGTGAGCCAAACTACCTTACGGTCACAGAATGTAAGTGTGTAAATCAGTTTATTATGTTGACTAATAAACCAAATGGTTGGTCTTCAGTCTGGCTGCATGTGTACTCACCCTGCCTACAACACCTCGTCCTCTGACGGTCTCCAGAGTTCCTGACAAGCTGAAGATCCTCCAGTGCCTCTCCCTCAGCTGCACCACCTCGTTACCCATGTTCTCCAGACGGATACAGTACCGCCACTGCACAAAGACACCACACACACATACACATGCTGACAAACGGAGTCTGCTAACACAGAAAGGTACAAGGGCTGATAGCCAATATTAATTTCTATCTGACAAAAAGTCTGTGTGCTCACCCAGTAAACATGGGAGTTCTGGGCCTCCTGTGAACGAGAAAACAATTGTCAGAAGGATTTGACAAAAGCAGGAGTGTCACATTTGTGTTGTGTCATATTCTTTTTTTTCTGTTCACTAACCCTCATGCCCATATAGAAGGGGATGACAGTGACTCGGATGTTCTCGGTGGTCTCCCTGTGGACGTCCGATAGCTCCAGCCAGGGGTGGTTCTTCTCCTGCCACGCCTTCAGGGTATCTCTGGCTGTGAATGGAGGAGCTACGGTGCACACAAAGGACAAAACACAAACGTAAATACTGAAGTACATATCGAAGACGCTGTTTTAATAGCTCTTCACAGGATGCTACCACAGATATACATCACCCTGTAAACTGACGGGAACTGCATTTATTGGCATGATTCTTTAATTCTTATTACACTATGTGAGTGGGATAAAATACAAGTGCATCTCAAAAAATATGAATAATGTGAAAAAAGTAAAAAGTTGCCAAAAACTAAAAAGCTTTAGTTTACTCTGTAAACATGTTCACTAATTTCCAGAATGTTGAAAACGGCGTGTAAGATTACAACCAAACCTGTGAATTAAATTTGTCTCAAAATATTAGACTAACGCAAGCAAAGCTCGTTTTGAGGATTGTACATTGAGAGAACAAGATGCGGCAGTGAGAGGGACGGCCACAGTCTTGAAAAAAAATCATGAAAAAGAGTTTGTTTGTGAATAATGAATGTGTGGTTTTCCTGGTGCACTTCTTTTCTTCCACACCATGTTCTTCCAATTGACTTTCCAGAAAGGTACTTCAACACAGCAACAAAAAGAAAAAAAGCAATCTTATATTGGCTTAAGGAGAAAAACAAGCCCTACCCGAGTTACAGGTTTCTACACTTGAGACACTTGAGCGCTCTTGTAATGTTCTGAGAAAACCTGAACAACATCAAGGCAATCACATTCTGTATACTGCAGCCACTGAAAGAGATCACTTGGCATTATAAAAAAGATAAGAGGGACTGAGGGAGCATTTACATTTGGCAGGGTTGTACATGAGGAAGCGCTCAAACAGCTCGTGCTGGATGGGGACCTGCTCCGCAGAGTTGTAGGGCAGGATGTCTTCATGGCTTACATAGTCCAGACCTGATGGGAACAAAGAAAAATATATATGCACTGTTACGTACGAACAAGACAGAGAACAATTATACACAAGAATGAGAAGCGTCGATGTTCTATGAAAAGGATTTATGTCATGTTGCTAAAGGCTGGTAGCTCTGTTTTACTGCAAGGTCAAGCTTGTTTTTTAAGATGAAAATTTAAATGTTTGTCAGAATCTTAAGGACACGATGAGGTGAGCTAGACTGGAATGACACAAAGTGGCAACATGGGTAATAGGAAGAAAGCAAATGCCAGTCGATAGGCTGAGGAGTTCTGCTTCATGAGTGTGGGTATCAAAAAAAACATGTGCTTATTGTCTCCAAGGAAATACCATGAGACCAAAAATAGGACTAATCAATGAGTCATAACGGAAAAAAATACCATGGCTCACTGCTGTGCAGAAATGAAAAAGCCTTTAGAAAATGCGCTTAGTGCCTACGTGGTTCAACTTTTCATTAAGACATTTAAAAAAGAAGTGGTGTGTCACCACGCAATCAGAGTAAATGACTTTTCAACTGTTTTCTTAATATTATTCATATTAATTCGTAGTGCTAATGTGAATGTGTGTTGAGGCGATGCCCTGTTAATTCAGATGTATTTTGACAGTGTTTCTATCGTTCATCAAATCACTCTGAAAGTGATCATTATAATATCGTTTTCCAACATCCACTGAAGTTAAAACAATTTTTAAAACGTTATATTTACATTATAGATTATTGTTATAGTTATTGTCTTGGTGTGGATGGCCCTTAATGCTAGATAATTGTAACAAGCACATTTTATAGATACTATGGCACAAATAAATCAGTTCAGGATGACGTGTGTATCTGGCAATATACCTGGGATGGCGTATAGAGCTCTGCTATCATCGTGGTTGGCCAGAAACGTCACCGCTTCCGTCTGAGACCTCTGAGACTGGAGGAAAAAAAGAAGTCAAACTTCACAATGCTGAACTACACATGTGATGGCACCCAATACCACTGCTACAGACTGCACTGCACCTAAAATCTCAGATTAATGCATTTAATATGATCAAGATTTGTGTCTTGGAGGCACCTTGCATTGTCACACCTATAAAAGTGGCAAACTAGATCATGATTGATCTAGTTTGGAAAACTAAGGAAACTTGAAGCCATCACTGCTCAGACACTTAAAAACAGACTTGTAGGAGGCGGGAAAGATCTTATGTTAAACAGATAAACTTAAAACAAATAATATTTGCATATTTCAGGGTTCTGCATCTTTCAGTGAGGGAGGTGGACATACATTTTTAACTGTTTTTTTATGAGACCAATTTTAACTTTTTCATGGATAAACTACATCAGACAAGTTGTTATTCAATGCAGAGTGTATTTCTGTATTATTTCTTATGGACTGGAGGGGATCTTTAATATACATAAAGTGTATATAAAATATCCAGATAAAACCTCTGTGAATTTGATGAAAAAACCTCAAGTAGCCTTGTTTATCTTGTGTTTTTACATTATATTACTCCATATTAATATACTGTTAGTAGATTTTTTTTTTTTTTAAACTTTCAAACCCCAAATATTAAATTATGACAACTTAACCACAAACCAGTTCTTAAACATTTAAAACTTCCAGGACTCTGTTTGGGATTCCAAGATGACTTTGTGAAAGACACCTCAAGTTCCCTTCATGAGCAAAGGGTTCTTCGTTGTTGGTCTTGTATAAAATACCACAGTGACTTACTATGTGAGGGCAGTCTCTAGTGTCGATCAGGACTTGGTAGTAGGTGTGGGTCTTCCCCTTCACCTCCTTTGAGCCGTGTGCTCCCGGGGGCTCGGGTTTGCTGAGAAAAAAGAAACACCAAGGCCTCAGTCATACAAGAACCACCATACAGGAACCCAGACCTCAAACTGACTGCAGCGACGTGAAGCTTTACCTGTCAGACATGGGAGGGGTGATGTCTCTGTCGTAGAGTCGGGCGTGCCAAGGAAACAAGACGATGCCTCTGTAGCCAAACACACTGTGCAGAAAGAGCTGAGGACAAATATGATAAATCCTTAGAAATGACTTATGTAGACGGCTTAATAGAGCATAAGTTAGATAGGATTACAGCAACTTAACGATCTTAACTTGCAAAGATCAGATTTATGACGTGTTAGGATGAAGTTAGTAATTATATGAAAACTAAGAAAAACAGACTTGATAGTGTAAACTCTATATGCAGCCTCAACACGGTTTCTGCAGGTTTCAACTAGTTAAACTGACGATCTTTTTAAGACCATTATGAAATGCACTTTAAGACATAATTCATATCCATCCAAGACAAAAAAGTATGAAGGACATGAAGTTTCAAAGTTCTAATTTTAACATTTTCTTGCACATGGACAGCTTCCAGTCAAACATTAAATGCACTGTTCTCGAGCCAGGTCCCGATGAATGTGCACTTACATACACCGTAGATGAAAGCAATGTTAACAGAAGCAATTTCAATTTTAACTTTTAGAGGAGATGCCACATTAGCCCACACAATTCAGATTATTCGATAGAAACACTGTGCAAATATCCATTATTTTCATTGTCAATTTATCTGCAAATAATGCTTTATTTTACTCTATAAAATATAAAAACTAGTTTTCTCCTACAGTTCAAACATGTTTCACTGATAGAAAAGTATCTAATTTGACAAGAAATCTTTTTTATTGAAGAATCACTGAACTAATCAACAAATTAGCAAAACTGTTTCCTGTTCTTTTTTCCAGTTGACTAATCCATTACTTGTTGCAGGTCTAACAGTTGCATTAAAATGCTGGCGTAAATGTGAGAGAGGGCCCTGAAGAACAAGGTCCATCTGTGGTTTAGAAACACAGTGTGTGAGACTACCTGAATAAAACTTAAGTCTTACCTGTCCTGTTTCATATTTGCCATGCTGCTTCACCGCTTCAAACACTCCGACTGTCTCCAGGATCTTCCCTTCGGGCCTGTTCCTGCCAAATACGACAACACCATTACCAACTGGACCCTGTGTCTGAATGTGTGTGCATTAAACCAACTTTACTTTCACAGAGGTCAGTATTCAAAACAGAGTGAGATCAAAACAACATGATATGGAAACACAAACAGCCTTTAAGTCCCTGAGGAGCTTCTTTTCTCTCCCACACTGCTGATCCTGTCGCCTCTCCTTCTTCCCGGCCGTAATCGCATTCGCAACTTTGACAAGATTGAATAAAACACCTCCACTTGTGACAAGTCAACAAACAGAAATACTGTCGGACCTAATCTCTACGTCCTCAACAACACGCACACACAGACTTACAGTACATATTACCGCCGACAACAACAGCTGGTCACTTCAAATAAATAACATGGGTACTTCTCCGTTCCCTGCAAAGCTAATCTTCACCACAGAGATGAAAAACGGGGATTAATGAGGTGGATAGATGGACAGGGGGATTTAATATTACACAGTAAGTAGGTTCCAGGTTATTTTCATATCATGGGTGAATTGCACAAAAATAAGCAGTAGATATAATGAATTTATCATGAAAACAAGGCTTAAAAACAAAATCCTGATATAGTGGAGATAGGAGCCTCATAAAACTTGTGGAACACACATACAGTACATAAAGTATATTTTATCTAGAATTGTGCTCAGGAAGGCTCAAAGATAGAAGTCCCATTTTCCCAGACTGTGTGGCACTAAATGAAACCTCCTGTTTGGAAAAGCAGGGGCAAACACAGGTTTTCTTATCTTGATTTTTCATTGTAGACTCTGACATATGCTAATTCGGTAGATGCTGTCCAGCCCTACTATGTGGTAATGATCAATATACAATCTATTAGAGGTTGACCGATCGTGGATTTTTAAAGGCTGATAAAATAACAGGAAATATGGTAATGTTGGGGGTTTACAGATCAAATCTGGAGGATTATGTCAGTACTTTACAAAGAGGACCACAACATCCAATGAGAGAAATGGCAACGGTGTTGCTAAGCAATGGTAAACACTTGAGGCTAACACTTGAGGCTAACGTTAGCTAGCACACTACTACACCTCCAGTTTTCACGTTGACCACATACCCTAACTATTTCCCCATTCGGACACATTGAGCCATCGATTTTTTCCCCACTGTGAAGCATCACTACAGTAGGTTTTTGTTTACATCTGTGTCTCTGTGAGATCACGTGAGGTGGTGCACTGCTGGCCATGAGAATCTTAATAATATCCTGTAGTGTGCAGAATGCCATTATTTTCAAATTTTGTAGTGTGTGCACGTTTGAGATTAGAGAGACGATTATCTGTAAAGATTCTCCTTATGTGTGTGATGGCAAGACTGATAGTCTGTAACATATCCTGCGATCCAAACCAATTTATCAGTCTGTCTCTACAATCTAAATTCTATTTTTATGAAAAAATGTCCCACATATCTTTAACTAGGAAAATCCCAGAGATGTATTGATGTTTTCATGTTACTTTAAACAACAAAGCAGCTTGCCTTTGCATGTTTCTACTATCCGCTGAAACAATCTAAGAATTGTTAGCACCAAGTGTGGCCAAAGATGACCAGACCTAAAAATAACCAATGAACCAGCCTGATCTGACAGCTACCCCTGGTCAACAGCAAGTACTGCCAGTAAACACAGAAACAACCAACCATTCCCCTCTGTTACAGAGGAGTGAAGCCAGGCCACTGTGTCACTGAGCTGTCAACATGTCAGGCCAAAGATAGGAGATAATATTACACAATCACAGTTACATAAACAAAAGACACAGATACATGACTAATGCTATTTTAGCCACTGTGGGTGCACTCACCCACCTGTAAACCCACTTTCACTGTGCCTATGTTTCACAAATACAGCCTCTCTCTGTCATAATCTGGGCTTTTTTCTGACAGCACCTTTTTCTGGTTGATGAAGGCGGCTACAGAGAAAAAGACGACCTACTAGTTTCCCTCTGCACTGGACAACAGCCAAACAAAAGTAAAGATGGAAGGTGACACACATTGTAGGAACAAATTCCCCAGACAACCAAGATGTCTACAAGG
>JAPQRN010000006.1:5055274-5068983 GCA_037367275.1 Coranthus polyacanthus | reverse complement strand
ATATATATATATATATATATATATATATACACACGTGTGTATGTGTCTCTGTGTATATATGTGTGTATATGTTCTTGAGTTCTTCAAGGCTGTTTGAAGAAGTCAAAGTTGGGGAATCACTGTTGTAAAGAATATCTAAATCCATCTCTTTATGAAGACATATTGTACTCACATTTTTGTTGGACAGAGCGAAGGTGGCTCGACTTGAGAAGCGGGTGGTGGATGGGCTGCTGCTGGACAACAGCCCTGTCACCATGGAGGAAACCCTGGAGCCAACAGGAGGGCTGCTGGAGGTTGGGGAGGATGAGAAGGTGGCAGGGGGAGACGCAGGGCTGGACTGACTGCTAAGTCCACTGTAGGTCTGAGTCTGGTTCCCCAGGCTGCAGGTCTGGATGTGGAGGTGAGCCTGAGTTTGAGCCTGACCCTTCCCATAGATCACCTCTTTTATCTCCTGATGGTTCTCCTGAATGTCATTCAGGTGGTTCTTATGACTGTGGTTATTCTGGTGGTGGTTGTTGTTGAGCATGGTGCTGCGGTCACACGTCATCCCAGTCAGGAGCTCCACCTGTTGTGTAAGAGCCTCCAGTTGACTCCTGAGCTGCCGGTTCTCCTGCTGGAGCTGAGCCACTGCTCGGCCGAGGGGCCCGCTCAGGTTGGCCGTCTCCTCCAGACGCCGTTCCATGCCCAGTTTAAAGGAACTCACATCCACGTGGATCTCCCTGATGGCATCCCGGAGAGTGTTCTCGTAACGGGAGAGAGCTGCACACACCGTCTCCCCTTCTGGAGAGGAAGACCGGGGGTGACACAGGTCTCCCATCTCAGCCAGGGTTGAGGCTTCCATCATACAGCTGTTGTCAGTGGTGACCAGACAGTGTCTCAGTCTGAGATACGCTGCAGAGTGTTCACTTCAGTCAGTGAGGATTCCTGGAGGGGGTGGGGACTGATGGACAAGGGTTGGGAGGTGGACGTTTGCAGTGGGGGGCAAACGTCTGGTCTGATTTATTCCCACTCCCTCAGCTCTGACCTGGGATGGTCCACACTGTCTCCTTCAGTATTTCTGCTTTTCAGGGACAGATGTTTCACTCTGCCTGTGAATAAAAGTACAAAAGGGACAAAACTTGAACTTTTTCCTCAGACAACCACTGAAGTCTGTGTAGATGATGTCTTGTTCAAGCATGCAAGGAAAGTCATAATAGTGACACATCAAGTTTCATTGTCAGAAACAGGGTTATTGTAGTAGAAGAAAACTAAGAGAAACAAAGATTAGCAAGACTAAAATGGAAACTCAATTAAAACCAGCAGTGAAAAAAGAAAGATTTAAAAATGACAGTTTAAAATCATCGTTGTTTTCATTTTCCCCCGGTGTTAATGTTTCATGGTATGCAATGAATTAAATGGCTTTGCACAATAAGGGACCTTTCACAAACAGTATATTTTTAAAATCATATTTCATGTCATGTAATCTTTCATCCTATCTTTTTCAGCTTCTTTAAATCCAGTCTTTCCTCATGATACCTGAAATACTTAAACTACGTAACATTAAAACTAAATGAAAATTAAACTAAAACCAGTCAAATCCTCAAAATAAAAATAAAACTGCTTATGCACTGCATAAAACTAAATCTAAATGGAAATCAAAATCCAAACTGAAAGAAAAAAATGAAAATGTTGAAACTGTAACTGGGTGAAGATTTCATTGTCAGAAACCAGAAAAGAAAATCTGTGTTTAAGGTGTCAGAATGAAAAAGAAAGCACACATCTCTTTGAGACAGCTATGTTTCATGACTCCAATAAAACACACCAGTGAGGTAATCTCCACTCACAGCTGTAGCCAACGTACCTCTGCTCCTCTGTCTGGTTCACTGCAGCAGAGTCCTCTTCGCTCTGAACAGCTGTATGTACGAGTGCTCTGCTCTGTTCTGCTCTGCTCTGCTCTGCCGGCTCTCTGGTTTGTTTAAACTCTCAGGTTGATCACTCCTCTTCTGGCTGGGAGGAGGGAGGAGAAAGGGAGGGATAAAGGAGGGTGGAGGTGGTGGTGGGGTGAAGAAAACAACGTGGAAGAGTAGTAAATGTGAGGGGAGGGGACTGGGGAGCGTTTATATCCTTATACTGTGTAAACTATTGGAGGGAGTCCCCTCCCTCGTCTTCTCTTTTCTACTCTGACTCCCCCTCCTATTATTATATTGTAGGTATATGTGACCTTTTCCTCTCTCAGTTTCATTCTTTTCCCTACTTTTACTTGGGGAAGAATACAGAGAGATTGTACAAGTTGTATTAAAAGCGTATCACCACGTATATAAATATAAAACACATGCACCATATAAGAGTGTAACACATCCTGTATAAAATATAAAAGTATAACAAATACCATATAAGTGTGCGTGTTTAGTTATTGCAACCGTCAATGCGGCATGAGTACAAGGGTGTCACTTTGCACTGAATAGTGTTGAGGACATAAAATGAAAAAAAAAAAAATTTTTAATGGTTTTCAGCATATGTGATTTTAGGCGATAATAATGGAATGGAATAGTAATGGAGAGATCAGTATGAGGTCAGAGCAGATAATTATGGTGGGAAAAAAATATGTAATGACACATTATAAGGAGTCTCAGCTGAACCTGTAGCCTGGGCTGTTTACAGAGACCACAACACCAAAACACACGACATTGTTGAGTGCACAACCTGACACACAACTCTGACATTTATATCATCACATTCACAGCTGCAACACCAATGCCAATATCGCATCTAGTGTAGAAAGCAGCAGTGCACGTCAGTCAGCCCAGAGATAACAACATCCAGTATCACTCCACTACTGTTCATGTTCACACAGAAACAATGGAAAACATGGACAGGAAGAAACTGTGTCAATGATGTTAAAGTTACTGATTGACACATGTTTTTTTTAGAATTCGTAGGCTGGAAGGGGAGGGTATATTTGTTTTAGCTTATATTACTTGTTTCTACATTTAAATTGCATTGTATGTTTTCTTATTGTGCAAATAAGCCTTTCTCATTTCTTGGTGCAAGCTATTTCTCAGAATATTTGTAACAAATTATGCGTATCTTCCTGTACCCGTATTGTATCTTTACAATTGAATAAGGGTACATTAATTAACATTAGTTACTGCAGTAGTAAGCATTATTTAACAGGTAACTACAGTTAACTAATGTGTCTAGTACTCATTTGGTGTTCATGTCAACTACTGGATTAATTTATACATTACTTAATAGTTCATACAGCTACTATTAACATTAGTTAATAGCAATAATCATTAACTAACAGTTAGTTACTTCAGCTCATTGCTGTATTAACTGTTAACAAATGTCTCTTGCTAACATTTATCAAGGGTTTACATGTTAATTAAGGTTGGAACAAGTATTAGCAAGCGGTTGAAAGAAACGTTAATTATGAAGCTCAGAGCTCAGCCACTTCATGAAGAGAATATGCTTGTTTTTCAATAAATGAAACTGACTGTCCACTTACTTTGTCCTGCTTCCAACTTATGACTTCATGCAGAGGTTTGCTCCTTTGTTTATCCTCATGTAGACGGGCATGACTTAACCATAACTGACTGAGTACTGAATAAGCATTACTTCTTCATAATTAACCTTTGACGTATCCTATCCCAGAATTAGTCTGAAGATACTTTTATCTGTAACTAAAATATGCACATTGTCTAAACACCACACATTATCGTCCCATTTCAGTTTGCAGTGTGAATAGAGATTACTAATGTCTCGTTACATCCACATTAGCCTGTTCACATCTCCAGTGCAAACACACTCTTAACCTTCTTGCTTCCTTCCTCAGATCCTTCTCTCTGCGGGTCCTCCTCTCACTCTCTCGTTATCTTTAACTTTAATGGTATTTTGTTAAGATAAAGACTTTACAGGTCAAGGGGGAGAACGAGGCTGTTAGTGGTAATGTGGTGAACGCAGCTCCACTGTGAGATTAATATGTGGAACACAGCCACAGATACAAACATTACGTTACAGAGGAAGCTTAATAAAGTCATTTTTCCATTTAGACTTTTATTCTGGACGAGGCAGGACGAGGCAGACGTGCCGGCTGCTGAAGACCACCAACCTCCGCCTTGTAACAGGACCCCAACAGAGCAAACATTCCACACCAGATAGCAAGAGTGTGTGTCTGTGTGTGTGCGTGTGGGTGTGTGTATGTGTGTGTGTGTGTGTGTGTGTGTGTGTGTGTGTGTGTGTGTGTGTGTGTGCGTGTGGGTGTGTGTATGTGTGTGTGTGTGTGTGTGTGTGTGTGTGTGTGTGTGTGGGTGTGGGTGTGTGTATGTGTGTGTGCGTGCGTGCGCGTTCAGCAGACTCATTCAAATACATTGACATTCCACACTCCTGCTTACTGTCAACAATGCATGTGTGTGTGTGTGTGCGTGACACAGTGAGAGTTGGGTGACGACGAGCGGGCTTCGTAAGGTGATTTACTGATTTTCCCCCACCTTTCTGTCTTTCTCTGTCACACACACAGTTTATGCGAGTCTGCTGGGGGCAGTGTGAGACGCAGACGGCTACAAAACACTGTCGAGGTCTGAGGTCATGGTATTGGCGTCATCACTCATCCATATTTCTCAAAGAGAGTTGTAGGATGGGAATTCACAACACACTTACACAATACTGACACTTTATTAATCTTGTAGGAATCCAGTAAAGTATTAGCTAGTAAGTAGTGCCACAGTTCAGGGAGTCCACCAAAACCAAAACTCATACTCAACCGACGAGGCACTGAGCTGTCACTCAAAAAGGCATTTGCCACTGGAGATACTTAGGAAGATTTGTTTGATTATTTTGACACAAATCAGATTCCACAGCCATGCAGCTCTCAAGTCAAAGGTTGACAAGCTATTTTATGTCTTTGGGAAACACATTTTTCCCACCGGCACCTCAATGCAGCATAAGTTGTAGATCAGATACTTAATAAGAAGTGGACGGAGCCACCAGCAGTTTTTTAACACACGTTTTGAAGCAAAAAATTTGTGCTTTAGCTCTTGTGGCCACAAGTGACCAAATTTGGACAAAAGGGCGGAGCTGGGGGAGTGAGCTAATGCTAAATGCTAGCTCATTGACTGAGTAAAGTAGTAAATTCATGGATGTGCATTGTGGTTGCATGTTGTTGCAATTTTCATTTTCATTTACAGACTCAGGGCTGTGTACAAATGCCAGATTTTTCGAGCGCCCACAGAACGTACAGGGAGTGGACCAGGAGGAGATGTTTGCTGAATTTGACAAAACTGCACAAGTGCTTAATGTTTATGTTAATGTGACTCTTTGAGTTCAGACTTGACTTGTTACTGGTTTCTCTGATGGAGTTTGTCAGATCTCTCTGTTCATGGCAGGTTGTCTTGGATTTGCATTTTGTAACTCGAACATCACACTTAAAATCTAGAAACTACTAGCACAAAGAGCGCGCACCTCCACCAAAACCCCAAAGAACACTAATTCAACCAAATAATACTTATTATTATATAAGTACTAAATAATGAATAAATAAAGGCAAATAAAAAAATGTGCTGCAAAAGTTAATGGGTTCCTCCTTGGCTCATGTCCCATCCTTTCACCGAGTTTCAGGAAAATCAGTGCAGTAGTTTTTACGTAATCAAATGAAACAATGAAGACACAAAGAAATCCCTGCTTTTTCAGCACCTGTGATGTAAAAATCAAATAAAGCCTTATTGCAATAGAAAGAGACAATTCCTCACATTGCTTCGGGCACCCTGAAAGTCCCTCAAGGACCCCTGTGTGGGCCATGGACCCCACTTTGAGAAGCACTGCTTTCCTGTAACTGTGAGTCAGCAGTTACAGTAGGATGACTCGCATGAATCAGAAACCTATGAAATAAAAACCTCCAGCTGTCGTCACAACAATAGTTCTAGTTTTTTTTTCTCTCCGAACTGCCTCCCACAACTCGAGCTGATCGGTTTCATTGTTTTGATAATGAGCAAATATGTTTTCCTTCTCTGCCGCTGCGTCCCTCTGCGCCGAGCTGAGGGTGTAAATGTCCAGAGTGATTATGGAGACGACTAAGAAGAAGAGAGGTCACACTCATATTGAAGTCTCATCTGGTTTTCAACTTGGAAGAGTGTTTGTTCGTCCGTCGTCTGTGCAGCGAGTCTGATAGAGAGTGGATTAGGTCACAGAGCGAGCTGGAAAACATTTGAGGTTCACAATATATAGAGCATGTAACGGACCAAAATATATCATGGCTGTTAAAAAACATCTGCAAAAAATAAAGAGCAAGAAGTGAATGAGTTATTTTCTCACTAGTGCCTCAGTGTCTCTGACAGTAATTTAACTTGATGTGCATGTAAAATAACTTTGAGATTCAAAAAAAGATAAATAAAGCAATCCTAATTATCTTACACATCTCATGCATAGTATTAACAAGATCTGTAAGACTTTATGGCTAAGTTTGCAAGACTCTTTTTGCAGTGTTTGTTGACAGAAAACGACCAATTCGGACACAAACTAATTTTGCATCCTTCAGGAGCAGTTCATTGAAGTTGAAGCACAACGTACGATGTATGTCGGATAAACCCACAGCTTTACTACTCACGCCGACACACTGGATCATATTTCACAGGCTGGTATCTGAGGATCGCCTCTTTCTGGCGAGTGACTTGTAAGATATTTCGAAAAAGTCGTAAAACCGACGCATTACTCCAACGATCACGTAAACCTGCACTTTACATCTGAACAAACAAACCCACTAAAGCAGACTTAACATCCTCTCATTCATGAAGTGGATTAAACTGCAGCACTTTGTGTCCATTAACTGCACGCCAAATATGCAAACACCGAAAACCAGGCATTCATCATATTAAACCAGAAGGATACCTTGTGTGTTAAAAATTGTGTTATACTCCTATTTCAATTCAACTCCTTCCTTGCTAAATAAAAGCAGGTTTTGCTGTTTTCGTCCCCGTTACTGGTGGCTAATTTTAGATTTGTTAGGTCTGTTAGTAATTGTCACACATACGCAGCTAATCTTCATTTACAGACTCACATGAGTTAAGTGACCTCGTGCCGGATGGCGGCGATTGCGTAGCCTCCAAATCAATCCACAGATTTTACAAAGTGCGACAATCCACATTTTTCATCAGATGTTCCAGCTCTGTGTGCACTACAACGTATACTATATATGCTGCCAAAATAAAATACCACATCATTATACACTCTAATGGAGTTTCATTTGAAATTAGATCTAGATGAATGGTAATTAGTCAGAAAACTTTTGAGTAAAACTTTGGACGACAGAATATACAGTCTGTGGTTGATGCATAAATACAAATCAAAGAAGAACACAGGAGCCTCATTTAAAAAAAACTATACAAAAGAGGGTTTAAAATGGGTTCATTTCACAGTAATGACAGGCTCTTCACTAACGAAATCAATCATTTGACAAAAGATATGGAAATGATGAAAAATGATTTGATTATTCTACTGCGTCCAATAGAACCATGTGTCTGACGTTGGCATGTTGTTAATTTGACTCATTTTGAACTTCTTCCGTCTTCTGTTTGATTTTCTTCGTCTTTTGTTTTTTCACGACAACAGCCTTGTGTAACATCCTGCGACTGGTCTGAAAGTTTAAAGTATCCCAAAAGCGTTTTCACGCTGTAAATGAACCAAACCATACTTCGGTCTGATCCAGACCAAAAGTCTGACGCAAAACAGGTGAGTGTGAAAACGCCCTTATACAGAAATAACAGACCGTCACTGAATCGAGTATTTAACAAAGACGTGCAATAAGGTGACGTTATGTTACATCAAACGGAAAGAATAAGTAACTTTTTTACTTTTTTTTTTTCTTACAAAAGAAGTCCTGTTTACCTGCGTTTCCTGTCAACGCAGGTGTTGCGAATCCACTATCCTGTCTCTTGTCTAACGTTAAGAGTGAAACTAAACTAAAAAAATAACGCTCACCTAATCAGTCCAGAGGGAGATGTTTGATAGCGATAACAGCCTCCAGGTGCACGAAATGTTGCACAATAATTCAAAACAGAAAGGAGACGCGCACCCAGGTGGACTGGATGATAGAATGACGGGTTCTCACGTTGCTTTGTCTGTGGCTTTTACAGGAAAACATGATGATGCAGTTCAGAAAATATCAACTTTTAAAGATTAAATCAGTTCAAGACATATTTGTACTCGGGGAGAAATGAATATGTGGTTTGTATTTAGTGCACAAATTATGTTTGTTACAGGTACAAAGTTTTTGGTTTTTTTGCTGGAATTCAATAAGCGTCACTAATTTCTCATAAGCCCCACATTTAAAATGAAATGTAATAGCGTATCTGCCCCAGATTTTTTTTTTTTTAGATATTTGGAGGTTTTTTGAGTAGCCTAATCTAATGGAATACATTACAAATGACAGAGCATGTATTCTGTAATCTGTACTGATTTACATTTTAAAAGGAAACCTCTCAACATTATTTGTACATAAAGACGGCATTAGGGGATCTGGTCAATTTATAAATGTTTTCATCAACCTTTTTTACTCCTTAGTATTGATGCCTGATCACCTTCTGCTAGAAATAATGCAAATGTAATAATACAAGGTACATTTTATTTTGTAGAGTCACTGAACTGACTCACTGAACATCTTTACATTTACGTTGCGCCAGGAAACATGGTGGAAACGTGAAAATGGCAGATGTAAATCTTATTCAAATCTGTTTTTAGCAGAAAGGGAAAACTTTCTAAAACATCAGCAAGGCTTCTGCCTCCTGCCTTTAGTGTCACCAGACGTTTGTTTCAACACATTTGGCTTCGGTTTACAACATGAAGAGGAGTCAGAGCTGTATTAAAGTGACTGATCTTGATAGATGGTCATTAGGCAATAAGTTGTTTATAATTAAGATGTTAATTATAGGTATGTTAGTATGAACACAGTCCAACTCGACCACATTCTTCACTGGTCCTCTTTAATTTCCCTCTCATTATGCATTTACCCCTATATGTTTGGGGGGGGGGGGGGTGACACAAACACTTACGTTGCCCTTTCATATCTCCAAAATCCATCTAATTCACACACACACACACACACACACACTGGTTACAGACTGTAAACATTAACAAGAGGGCTCCGAGTTCGCCCTCAGAGAACAGTGTACGTCACTACCGCTTTAAACAGAACACAAATATGTCTGCGTTCCCTCAAAAACCCATAAACACACACTTAGAGATGCAAACATTGCATGTGGAAGGCAGAGCTGTTTCGGAGCACACTGCCAAACCGATCTCCAGCTTAACATGAAAATGACTCAGACTACAAGTGGGTCAGCTACACCACTACTGATCAACACATATAGTCCGTTAGAAGAAGATCAGTAATTAACAGTACTGGGCATCTTCTTTATTTCACTGTGGTGTACGGGGTTACAGTTTCCAAAAACACGACATATCACAGTTATTAGTCCAAGTAACACTACGTTACTGCACTGCAGTGTTTTTTGTCCTACCAGCTACCGTATGAGGTATGAGCAGGTAAGATCATGTCAGCTACTGGCTGCAAAAGCTAAATGAAGGATGGGCGATGAGGGAGAGTGGTATTCAGGAAGGACTGCCGTTATTTTGAATTTGTCTTGAATTAAGGCTTTTGACAGGATTTCAGAGCAGGACAAGGTGGTAAGAGAAAGCAATACAGAAAGATAACAAGTCACGTAGCTTATTGCTTTTAATACCATGGAATAAGTTACGAATAATAAAAAAATATGATTATTACGGAGTTATTAAGGAGTACAAAATAACTTATTATTACACTTAACTTGAAAAACACCTGTGTAAAACTAAATGATTGTGCAGATCAGATCTACGGTCCGCCGCCCTCCTAACTGTCGTGTTCTTAAAACTGTACCGGTAAAAACAAACCGCCACTATGTCCGCAAGCTTCTCAAAGCATTGAAACAAGCAAGAAACGGACCGAAATTGAATACTTGTAAATGTAATACCTTTACTTTTGAAGAGCTGCACAGTTTTTTGTTTTGTTTGAACACTGGTCTTAAGAACACTTGGGTAATGTGTTGATACAGGCATGATATAACAATGAATAGTTTAAAAGTATTTTTGTGGATCTTTTGTTGAATCCATTTACATACATACGGGGATTTCCACATACCGTCTTCCCATGCCACCCCCTTTACCACCCCATGTAAAGTTTTCTAGGTCCGCCACTCGTGCACATTCAGATCATTAGTGAACCAGCTGTTTTTCCTGGTCTGTCTTTAAACTAATAACCTCCTGCTCAAAGCTCTGATCGAAGTGGCATCCGTCCTTTTATTCAAATGCATTTCCGAAAGGTGAAGCTGATTTTAAAAATCTGCACAAAATGAGCGCCAGGACAAACATTTCTTATAGTTTTTTGCGAGTGTGAAAACAGAAACCACACACTACTGGGCATTTGTAAGTATTTACACTTTGATGGAGTATTTATGACCAATTCTCTCAGCGCGAGCACTTTCCCAAGGAAGGAATCCAGCCAGACCATTCCTCTTTACATCAGACTCCAGCTCACACTGTGTAAATGCGGGACAGCTTGGCTCTGATATCTCTGCCTGGAGACCAACAGAGACACAGTAAACACTCAGCAGACTGTGCCCTTCGGTCCGCTACACGGCTGACAGACGGGCTACCTGCTGGCTCTCATCCCACTCTGCTGACACTTGACGTTGTTTCTGCCTGTCTGTGTGTTAACAGACATCAGATCTCTGTCATATCCACTGAAACACGCCTCACGTCCACTCCCCCACCCTCCCCTCGCCATGACATCAGAGTTTCCATGGGAACCTGTCATGCCTAAACAGGGCCGCGGGGACGCCAGCCAAGTCATGATGTCATTAACACTTCAAAGCATAACTTTAATGAACTGCACATGGAGCTGGCGTTGGGAGAGCCAATATGAAAGAAATGTATTGTTTTTGCTTGTGATTAGTACAAATTTGCAATTACTGTGTCATGTTTAGAGTGAGTTGTACCACTGTGTTTTGGCAAAGCACACTAAAAGCCAATGAGGCCACCTGGCTTCTTTCACTGAGAAAGCGACAGAGGTGGGAGGTAACAAAGTACAAATACTTCGTCACTTCACTTAAGGTCAGACTTCACGAAATCAGCCAGATTCCATATCGATCTGCCAGGAACAGCAAATGGACGTCAGGTGTGACAACCACTTGTTTTATCTCGTGTAGTGTGACAAAGTGGAGGACGCCTCGCTGTGTCTTGACAGAAAGTCTAGCATGTTTCAAATCTCCGCAACAGGTTCAGACACTTTTTTGATGTCGACCAATATGCAGGGCTGTAAACATGGAGAACTGATCAGTATTTCTACCCCCAGTTCTCTTTGATTGATTAACAGCCTATACTGTCCTCTTCATGCAACCCACGAACAGGTTTTTCTTTCTCTTTTAGCCTTTTCCCAACACAGGACAGATAGCATCAAAGAGGATAGAAGCACCATTGTAAGTTCTTTATCAGTTCACCGTTTCAGACGGCAGTGTTTACGTAGCCATGGATTATGAAAAGTGTGTGCAGTATACTTCTGAACGTTATAATATAATAACTGACCTGAGACGGCACGTTTTACTAGTGCGCACCTGAAATCCAACACTCCCATCCTTACCTTTCGCAATAAAAGCTGCAGACATAGACACTGTGTAACTAAGAGCACTGTTTTGTTTTGTTTTTCGCTCGCTCGCATCTACTTCCTAATTACATCATGCATTACATAAAAGACGACAACATCCGCTTAGGAGAAAACATGTAGTCTGTCATGTCACGACTTGTATTTTATGACTCTACAATCACCTAATCTAACAACCGACAAAAATACTGTGTATTCTGAAAGCAGCTTAAGTACTTTACTCAAGTAATTATTTTTCTTTTTACTTTTAGTCCCTACGTTTTAACACAAATATCTGTACTTCCTACTCCTTAAATTTAAATTGCATTTGAGAGGAATCGTTGACTCCCAACGTCAAGACAGATTTCATCCTAAATGGATGGCACAATAACACATAGAAAAGACGATCCCTTGGTGTATCCATCGGTGCATATCACACACAGCAAATGAATCGAGACGAAACAGACAAGAAAGAGAAAGAAAGAGAGGCTGGAGCACGGGGAAAAGCTGTATGATGGTTAGAGTTCAGTTGCAGACATTGAAAACTGAGTGCATTATTTTTCATTTTGTTTGGAGTTAGAATGGTTTAATAGTCTTCCTATTATTTTAAAAATGAAGTGAGGTTCAGGTAGTTTTACACAGAAACATGTCTTTCAAACGGCTACTTTTTCCTTTTATACTTTGATTACATTTCAGAGCCTGGGCTTTTTCACTTGTACTTGAGGAAAGAAGTCCAATCAGTACTTCTACTTTTACGTTTTTTTTTTTTCTACTTGAGTAAAGAATGTGTAAACTTTTACCACCTCTGGAAAGGAAAGGAGAGGCAGAGGACTATTAATATACAGCACAAATATGACGATGTGAAGGGAGATGAGGGGAAGAAAAGGTGATGGAACGCAGGCATGGAGAGGCGGAGGATTGATGATAGACCTGAGATGTAGGCTGAGCGCTGGGGAGGATCTGATTTGCAGTATATTTTTGGGAGGGTTTCAAAACGGTGGGGGTGGGAAAAAGAGAATTAATGTTTATCGGGGACATGAAACTATAAAGGGTCACTTATGGAAACTCTTTCAGTGTTAAATTTTGGTTTATTTCCACAGCATCTTCCGTCTCAGAAGGACAAAGAAACCTCAGATCTCTGCAAACATCTGTTTCACATTTATCATTCTGCCATCTCAGCTCAGGAGGCTGTATTACTTTGTCATTTTAAAGAGAAATATGGATAAATTTACTACACGAGCAGTGAATCCTTTCCTCTGCAACTTGCGTGCAGATCGCACAGAAGATGAAACTGAAGTCAATAAACTGTTTTGCACTCATAAATGTTTCCAGGCTTGTATGTAGTCAGCATCACCCAACTTCTGTCCTCACCTGTACATTCTGTGTTTTGGGAGCTCGTTCTCACTGCCACGTCGTCGCATGCTGCCGCTTGGTCATGAGCTTTATATTCGTCTATTTTCAATCCTGACCAAGCACCAGGATGCGATGAGTCGGAAGTGAGAATGTGTAGGTTTTGGTAACGTGCACCTGCCACAACACAGCTACAGTAGGAGTTGTACTGACACACAAACACATACAGTAAATGATGGTACCTAATACTTCATTTCATACAATAAACTTCATTTTAAGTGGCGTGCACATGTAGTTTTACTTAAAGGCGCGCTATGGAAGATTTGTGCGTGCCAGTGTGCTTTCGTGAAGTTTGTGTTGCAGTCTGTTTTGTGTTGGGAGCCGGTTGTTTGTTGACATTGGTTAACTCCATCATTAAGGTATCGACGGTTTCCTACATCCACAATAACAGCCCGTAAACTGATTTCTACGCAGAGGTTTCGGGCTCTCGAGTTCTTCATCTCGTCTCTTCTGCTCCTCTGCAGCTGCAACAGTGTGCGACACTAGACGCAGACTCGCAAAAGCATATGAGCACAAATCTTTGACTTACCTAGATTCAACATTATGCTACGGTCATTTATTTTCACTTGTTGTAATTCAATAAAAGAATCACCAGTTCGATTCATAGTATCTGCATTATTGAACTTTTTATGGTTTTGGCACCGACAGCACTTGGTGA
>JAPQRN010000006.1:4993673-5051281 GCA_037367275.1 Coranthus polyacanthus | reverse complement strand
ACACACACACACACACACACACACACACACACACACACACACACACACACACACACACACACACACACAGAGGCAGTCAGTGTCTGTCTGTCCCAACCTCTCCCAGTACAAATGAGGTCATTCAGGATGAGTTTTATCAGGGCCCCAGAGAGCCAATAAATCAGTGTGTTGTCTTAACACTGTGTGTGTGTGTGTGTGTGTGTGTGTGTGTGTGTGTGAGAGAGAGAGACACACACACACACACACATCAGCAGAAACACTTTTGCAGAGAGAGAACATAACGGTTGTGTTTCCCTGATCGTCCCTTCTTGCTGTTTAACAGTCTGAGAATCTGTCCTGCTGACCTTTCCCGGGTTACGCTGTTGGAGATCTGCTTAACCTGTGACATCCAGACACACACACGCACACACACACACATACATCTGGCCTCCTCGTTACAAATTAAAACCGAGCCTAATCCCTGTGTCAGTAAGGCTTACAGTGCAGAACATGCTGCATCATCACGGTGTATTTTTCTCTCTGAACCTTCAGTCATTTAAATCATCTCTCAGTTCAGATGTGTTCTGAATCCCTCCCACTCATAAAATCAGCTATGGATTCCACTTAAGTAGTAGTTGGACGTCTGCTTTTAAATTATAGTATACGACATGTGGAAGGACGCTGTTCAGAAAAGAGAAGACCACCTTTCAAACTCATCTCAGAGTCAGTCTTCCTTAGATGATGAAGTCAGAGAAACGTGGATTTAGGGAGGTTTCCTTTAAAATCTTGCTAAATGTAAAGATATCTTTATGTCTGAGCTAAACTATTAAATAAACTCAGACAAGACTTGAAGAAAAAGTTTTCTGTCCATAATTCGGAGAGCCATGTGATATAGTTCAGCTGGACAGTGGACAGACCAGATTAGTCAACGCTGCAGGAGCCAGTTCTTATGAGGCTGTCATTGCTTGAAGTCTTCAAACTTAATGGTATAACAAACCCATAAGAAAGATATGCAGATATGGCAGTTTAACATTTCCATTTAAGGGTGGATTATAAAGTCATTCCCAACCCTTTTTCCTTTAACCTCTCATTACTTTTATCAAAGAAAAGCTGAGCCCACCTAGACCACACACACACACACACAGACACACACACACACCAAAATAATAAAGTCAATCATTTCCAATGTTTATTGGCAAAATTTGACATTAAAGTTTCAGTGTGTGATAGCTTTTTGGCATCACATGAAACGGTGTCAGGCCATTTATCCTTAGACTTTTGAGTTGGACAGAGAGGGGAGAGCTGCAGAAGGAGATCCCTTGATCTGGTCCAGCTACAAGGCACGTAGGCTTTGTGGCTACTGCAGCCAGGCAGGTGCATTTTGCAGATGGAAAGTATGCTGCCATCTTGAGATTTGGGCTGATCAGGTCAGATGGGGCCTGACCACTGGCCAACTCTCGGCTGTTTTGAAAATCCACCTTGCTATGCAAAGAAACCACCAACCTCTGTGGTAGCAACTACATGCTACATCCTACACATCACATCATCAGCACACGTCTTGCACTGTTTTATGTGATGTTTTTGTTTGTGGGGATTAAATCATTTTAATGCCAGGGCTAGCAGGTCTGTGCCAAAACAAGTCTCCTAACACTCTTTGCAACGGCACCATCGCTGCATCTTTAGCTTAGCGTAGTCCAAGATGATTGCGATCGGTTCAAAGAAATACAAACAAGCCAGTGGATATTGGACGTCCTATAGAATAGGTCTGGTTTTGTGAGACTAGATGAGACCACACTAAACCTACCACTCACTCACACCAAAAACCAAAGACACGAAAAGGAAAAGGAAAAGGAAAATGACCAACCAATCCACTGATTTGGATCAAAGCAAACAAACTATGGGTTTGAAAACACCCCTTCAAAGCGCACACAAAGTGACGCAAATGTCCTTCATTTCCACTTGACATCAGAAAGATCTAATATCACCTCAGAGCTGCAATCAGAGCCAGCTGGCATCACGTCTTACATCAACATATGACCCGTAGCTGTGTTGACCACAACAAACACAAGTTTACGCTGTCTACAGAGACGAGTGCGGTAGCCATGGATCCTCTTCATCGTCTGATCGACGACGACAGCGTCTAACCCAGTCCAACTTGTGTGTGCATAAAGTGTGTCCGGTGAAGTGTGTGTCTGTGTGTGTCACAAAATGTCGTTAACACCCGCTCAAACTTGCAACTGGAAGCAACCATTACAGAAGTATGGCACAGACTGTACTGAGAAGGATACACAAGGGGCAGTCAGACACAGTTTGGTCTCACAGGGGCCGCTATCGGTTACAGTTATTCCCCTTTCGTTTCCATGCAAACACATACAGAGCAGCAATCAAAGTTAAAAATACACAGTGTCATTATTCAATATGAGACAAACAATTCCTTCACGTCCCAGTTTTTTTCCACAATAAGTCAACATTCTTATCTTTTTTTTGGGCACCACATTAATTGGATTTCTTTATGCTTGTGATGCCACTAAACCGCCATTATTCACAATCTTATTGGCTGCAATTTCCCAAAACACAACCAAGAAATTCCCCTGTGAACTGATCCGGCTATTTTCTTCGAACATTTTCATGACGCCTGCTGCATAGCAATGCAATGACACGTCCTGGTTTTTACGACCTGACTTAAATGTTGGTTTGCAGTGCGCTATATAAATCATATTTCACTCTCTCACTCCATTTATTATGCAACTACGATGTTTCAGCGTTACACTCAGAGCGTCCATAGCTGCTGGCTGATAGGAGCGCGTCATCAGCCAGGCCGCAAACTGCATGTGTGTGTGTTTTTCATCTGGGCTCACTGCCTCTATGCTGCTGCATGGATTTTTTTCTTTTTTATTACTTGCTGAGACTTAATGTGCCCTGACCTCACCAGAGAGAATCTGGTGGGTTGAGTTTGAACATAAACTGCATGAGTCAAGGTCTGTCAGTGAGAACAGCGATGGCAATTAGCTGCTTTGCTTTTGCAAACACCCTTTGTGTTAAAAATCAGTCTGGTGTTATTCAAGATCTGTCACAACAGCTCAGCAGAGGAGAGCCAGACGGCTGGACTGTCATTAGAGCTGTTTATTATTCAAAGATCATGGAGGTGCTGCGCTGTTAACTCTGAACTCAACAGGCTGAAAGAGAAGAGTGAGCAGTGAGGAAGAAAGAAAAATGAGGTATTTGTGGTGAGGAGGAAAAGGGAAAAAGGAGAACAGAGTTGGACTTGAAAAAAAAAAAAAGAGAAGCCACAGATAGATGAAAGCTCAAACAGAAAGGCCAACACACACACTGTCAAAACACACTCAGACACGGTGAATTTTCCACTCCCTCTACATTCATTATGTGTGTAGTACTTAAGTCTGTGGCCAGTGGTTTGGTCACAGTGTCTTGTGAGCTACAGATGCCCACACGGGGACATTCCCTAATACTGACATGAAATTTCCACCGAGCTGAAGTTTGGTCATTCTACACACACTCTGCACTACATTTCTCTGACAGCTTTAGTTACTTTTCAGATTACAATATTTCATTCGCTTCCTGTCCAGCGAAAACAAAAAATTGCGAAAAAGCATCAGTCAACTGAAGGAAGTTTAAGTATTCCTTTATGGGTTGAGAACATTCTCATCCTTCTTAAACGTAATAAACTCTTAACAAATGCAGTCACAAATCTGAAACCAGGCCTGTTTCCTCATGAAAAGTTGACACTTTAGAGATACGTTGTTCTCACAGGACAGCAACGCTGATGATGATCTTACAGAACAGGCATATGATGCTGTAAAAGTGTTACTGAATGATGAATCACTGAATTTCCAGCAAACCATAACCCAAACAGCTTGATCAGGTATCGGTGACAATGGCTCCGATCCATAGGTTGATCTATTTGGTTCAATTCTATGCCATTCTACGTGTGTGTTCTACGTCACTGTGCCAGTCTAAATAATTATCAAATAATCTACACACAGAAAACAACGCTAACCCAACTTCAAATCTAATAGTGACCAATATGTAACTCATCAAATTACTTCAGCGTTCTACAAATAAATCCCCTTGCTTTAGATGTAACAGATTCATTCCAGTCTCTTCCACACAGTGAGGCACACTGGTATCAGATCGGCAGTCGGTATCGGATACCCAAAGCCTGGGAATCTGTATCTGTATTGGACCTGGAAAAGGCGGATCGGTGCATCCCTAATCTTTCCGAGTTAATTTCATTCATTTTGGGGAGTTGGCCCATGTCTCCTCCCTGAACGATGCGATGCTGTGTTGCTCCTGTGCTATAAATTTGTGGGTACTATTATTGTGTACAATATAGGTACAATACATAGAATATATAGGGATTCTGATGACTGCATAGGAGACATATGTTAACTCAACTTACAACACTTTTTCACCTATTTTTCCATCACATTTTCCAAAAAAATTATGACAGATTATAGTATTTCTAAGGCTCACTAATGACACAAGGTTTGGATATTTTCATGTCTGGGAAAAATTCAGGATTAAATGCATGTACAGCAGTAAAATGCAACATACACCTTAATGCAGCAGCACTGACAGGGACCATTTTACTGTACAATGACCACTTTGACTTTTCATACTTCATACAACTCACTGTTGATAGTTATATACATACATACGAGGAACCTTAAATACAGCCTCATATATACATATATAGTATTATCACATATACATCACATACTGTATATACATACACATAATTAAAAATTATTTGCAAATTCAAAATGTGCCTATCATACAAATACACATTATTCATATTTCTAATACATAATACTTCAGAAACAACTGTGCCATGTCTTACAAGTACAAAAAAATACATCCTCCAATGTCACACAATGTCAGTTTTTCAACCATGTTTGTGCTGACATGTTTAAGCTGACGGCTTCACCCTCCACAACAGCAGATATGCTGCATTTGTTCTGAAGTATGATCGAGTTGAGTTATGCATTTGTTTGAAAGGTACATTTTGTATTTGCAAACCACATCGTGCTTGTTAGTGAATCGTGGGGCATTTGTAAAACATGTTTTGTTTGTTTGTTGGGTTTTGGCAGGAAATTTGCTCCACGTTATAATAAAGTTGCAACCTGTTTTGAAAGCTGTAACCACATAGAGTTACAAGGAAATCTGATCAGCAAATCTTATAAAAGACACTTTACAGGCATGTTTTAACTGCTAGTTACCTGCAGGCCTGGACACAAGATCTTAGAGAAGGTTTAAGTCATCAAACATCTGCTCAACTCACTGCATAATGAAGCAGTGTTAAATTATCTGCATCCTCCTGCTTGTGCTGATCTAATTGTTCTCTGTACAGTTACAACATCCAGATCAGCTGTGTGTGTTGTCCTGCTTTATCTACAGTGACATCAGCCCACCTCCAGTACCAGTCCCGGCTTGTCTCCTGTCTTACAAACTCGCTTATCATTTTAAGATCTGGAGCTGGATAATGTCACTGTAATTATACAGAACTGGTGCAACATGTAGTGTCTGTTTCTCTGAAATAATCATTTCTGACACACGGTGTCTCAGGTTGTTCTGATGAAGTGTCTTTTCACAAGAACGGTGAGCCAGCACGTTAAGGTCTTGACCTAAGGCAGTGAGCTTTAACCAGAAGAACTTTAGTAACTTTAAAGAAAAAAACTTGATTTGATGTGAAACTGTCAAATTTGACCTGTGCACACTGAACTGAACACGAGAACCATCTCCCCTTGGTGACCCAAGGAGGGATGAGGGTTAGGGGAACCAAGGGAGGACCCTAACCCCCACCCCCTGGTAACTCCTGTGTTCTCTTGAGGTAAAACATAAGTTTTTCAAGGGAGTAAATGAAAACATATTAAATACACTGTACATGTAAACTGATATTGACTTTTTTGCCTTATTGGATGATGAAAATATGATTTTCAGCTGCCCGTGTCCACACCTGTGGCCTGCATTGCTTAATGCTTGTTGTTTCTCTGTGGTCACAGACGTCTGTTTCTCCTGAGGTGCCGACATGTATGAAATTTGCAGCCTCTCTCCAGTGTCAAATACCACTACTGTCATTTTTTCTCATTTATGTAAGTTATTTTTTCTATTTGTACAGGTGAGCAAGCTCTGTCACCAAGTAGCATAACCTAGCTACTATTAAGTGAGAGAACCACTGTTGCTATGGCACCATTTTGGCCCCGCCCAAAAACCTCTCGACTGATGAAGAACAGTTTAAGGGTCTAACTTCAGAAGTCAGTGCTTCAGAGTTCACGTCTTCAACAATGGTGCTCTAACATGTCTCCTCCCGGATGGACACCTCATCAGGGAGGCGTCCAGGAGGTCTCTCTCCTGTCCTCCTGTCCTCCTCTACTTCTCCTGTGCTCAAACCTCTCACTGCTAATCACGCAAACCCGTGTCCACTGCCCTTGATGAACAGCTGACCTCCGGGCAACCAACGCAGAATATTTAACCACTAAGAAAATAACAAAATAAAACATATTTCACCCATATTGTGTGAATAGCCAATTAATAATACCATAATACCATGTCTGAAACTGATAATCTACTGTTTTCTGTCAGAACTGATGCCATTGGACCAGTACAACTATGACTTCCATGTTCTGCCTGAACTAAGGCTGCTTCACGCTTGAATTTTTTTCTCCTCTCTCTCTCTTTGCTCTTCTGAGAAAAATCCTGATCTGTGAACTCTTGTCTTCTCTGAACTGTTGTGATCAAACCTGGGCCACACACTTCTCAGCAGTGGATCACACTCGCCCCTTTAGGGCACAATGTGCTGGCACACACACAGACACACACATCTGGCATCAGTCTAAAGTCTAAAGCTCTGTTTATCCCTGTAAATGGACTCAGACCTGGCTGACCAGTTTAGCCGCTTCTGGGTTCCATCTTAAAGCTCCTCTTCGTCAGTCCACTTCAAAGCTGACGGCTGACATATACGAGCAGAGAGCTTCAGTATGTTTTACAAGGATGTTTTTCAGTGTGTTTCTAATGAGGGATGTTGAAAAGGAAAATACTGAGACAAAGTAGAGTAATAGGAAAGAAGCTTTCTAGAGGTCAGCTGTGATTTTTACAGTCAGCTTTGATTTTACTTGTGCGTATCCGACAGACATGCGGTGACGCAAACAGAGAAAAAATGTCTCCCTTAGTATTAAAGCTTTTATTAAACTTCAAGTAGTGTTGTTGTCAAGACCACCTAAACCACCAAGACCACCAAGTCATGACCGAGACCAGACAAGATACACAGCGAGGGCATTATGGCAACCAATGTTTGCAGTGAGCAATGTTTTGAAGATTTTTTTCAAAGCACAGTAATGATGATAAATAAATTAGAAAATGCAAAACAAGACCCAAGACCTTCAAAAAGCGGTCTTGAGGCCGGTTTCAAGTACTACAACACTAACTTCTAGCAACACAAGAAAGACACATTAGTACTTGAAGAACCCTTTTAATGCTCACTCACATGAAAGCACACAAGATTAACCACGACTAATTTAATATATCTTTAAATTGACATCTGTGATGAAATGCTAAGCAACAATTTCATTAGCACCCAATGGGATCAGTGCTAAGTTTCTTACTATTCACGTGAAGAAACTGGAGTCTTGTATCAACAGCATCATGAATTTACAAAGTCAACTAAATCAAACCAAAGCAAAAAAAAAACCCAGTTTCACAGAAACCCAAATTAACCTTAAAAAAAGCCCAAATCACACATCAGAGGAAAAGAGTTCACACGTCACTGGTGGTATCGATGCTCCGCTCAGGGCGTTGAGGCAGCTCACTATCTGTTCTTCCGCTGAGGATAAACACAAACACAGACTGATGAGCATGTCAGAGACTCACTAAAAAGATGTTTCACTGGGACATACTACTACTACTGAGTTGAAATCTGTATTTTATTTGAATGATTTGTCCAGTAACTTTGTGATATCCAGGAGGTCTGTTGATCAAGTACACGGTATAAACGACATTACGAACTTATTGTCTTGTAAAGAATAATTACATTTCCCTATGTGAAATATAATTTAAACAAAAGACAAAGATCCTGACATGTTTTGATCACTGCAACTTTGTTTTTGGTGTCTTGTAAACCCATGGCGGCTGGGCACTTTGTTCATGACAAAATAAAAAGAGTCCATCATCGAGTCATCATATAAAAATTAAGTTTTCGTTGATTCATCTTACCTGCACCCATTTCTCCAAAGCTGCAGAGAAAATAAACAATAATTACTGTCACGCATCAATGAAAAAGAGGCTCTTCACATTCTGCTGCTGCTCTTTTTATTAGCCTATTTTTATTAGGGTGCACACACTCACCTTTCATGACTAAGATAATCAGCAGTATGACGACAATGAAGACAAAGACAAAGCCAGCAAAGAGGGTAAAAGCCCTACTCCTTCGATCTGAGCAGACAAACAGGGGACAGATGGAACATTAGGTGTGACAGATGTTTCTCTGCTACCGCCGTGTGGTAACTAAAAGTACTGCAGGGAAATAACACACACCTTGGACAGTCAGTATGAAGCTCTTTCGGATGGGCACTCGCAGGGACTGATGGTAAACGCTGCATGTAAACTGTCTCCCCGAGTCGTTGACTGAAGCCTGGAGGTAGAAGAACGCTGACACAGAGAACGTCTTGTCCTGATTGTGTTTGTGGCTCGACAGCAGAATGTTGTCGAGTACGCTGGGGAAAGCAGCGCCAACCCTCTTGCCCACCTCGGCCGGGTCCTGGTGGCTCCAAACTATGTCCACATCCAGAGGGTAATAGTTTTCTGCCTCACAGATCACCTTCTGCTCCTCACCTTCCAGCAGAGACAGAGTAGGGCCGACGTTGAGGGAAACCTGGGGAGACTCTGGGGGTGATGGAGGGGAATGCAGAGTGAAGTGGACATTATTGCAAAATAAAACCCTACGCAAAGCAGAGGACTCTCAATTCTATAGTGTCAAATCACAACAACAAAAAATAATCTCAATGTACTTAACACAGGAGGGTGAGTATGTTACTATATTATATGGAAAATCCACAGAGAGCCAGCACTTGGTGACAGTGGGAAGGAATGAAGTCCCTTTAATGAAAGAAAAAAACCTCAGGGAGGGAGAGGGGGATAAAAGCATTGAGACACAACAGACACAAATGCTGTACATTATCCTTGTTCCGCGTGGCTACATACTAAAGAAATCAATCGTTTGACAAAAAGTGACTTTACTGACTCAAAACATGATCTCCAGAGTTTATGGTCATAACTGTGCCCATAACAACACTGTTATACCAATCAGAATCGATTCAGAATCAAAGCTGTGTAATAAGGACGTTTATAAGCTAGTTCTAATGCTCACCTTCAATATGCAGACTGATATCCAGACTTCCAAACAGTGGCATCACTGACACCGAACAAATGTACGACCCTTCGCTGCTCATTGTGGTGAAGGGGAGGGTAAAGGAAGCATCCCCCGCTGCCAGGCCCTTCTTGTCGACCCCAGTCCCCTCTGTCCGTCCCGAGCGGCTCACATGGCTGAACAGTTTAGTCCTTTCTCCTCTGCGCTGCCAGTGCCACTCCACAGTGATGTTCGGTGCTTTGTGGTCAATGGCAAACTGGCAGTGGAGCTTCTGTGTGGACCGCAGGGTTGACTTCACTGACGGTGTCTGGGATTTCATCACCATGACAACTGAGCAGATATGACGGAGACGCACACTTGAGACATGAGTGCATGAACACAAATTAAACTGTGATATGGAACTGATACAGACTAATACATGGAGAACTGATGACAGTACACTGGTTGTGCAGAAATCCCACAAATCACCTGTCCTTAATCCTCTCCTTTCGACTACGTTCAGACTGAAGGTAAAACATGGCCCAAATCTGATTTTTTAGCTCAATTGTCACTTTTTTCATAAAACTGAGACCAGCACAATTCACACAGAATCTGGCCTTTTCTTATCTGATCTGATCTGGAAGTCCATACGACAGCGTGCCTCGTGTAACGTCATGTTCTTTTACACATGCAGGTCAGTTTAGGACTGTGACCACTTAATACTAGGATCTAATATCTTTGCGATAAGAACATGTGTGACAAACATATCACAAATGGAACGCGATGAATAAGAAACCAGCTCTATTATGCATTGTCACATCTGGCCAATCAGATGAAGCTCCAGAAAGACACTGGCTAAACTCTAGAAAAATTGGCGCAAGTTTGGTGTTGACCGCGAGTTTGTTTATTTATCACAAATCATACTGACCAACGTAATCACACATTGCAAATTTTCTTGCATGTGAACATCGAAATGAAATAAAAATAAAAGGAACAAATTTGAATTGAGCATGAAGGCTTGCAGTGTGAACGCCCTTCTTCATCGGAGTGTAAATATTTTTCAGGTGGGGATGTTCTATGGCATTTGTAGGTCTGTTCAGCTGGTGTTTCTTCTCATCTTAATTTTTTACTTTTTGTTTGAATGTTACTGTTTTCCGTCTTCATATGTACCTGTTGTCATATAGACAGTAAAGACTCCTCAGTGACTATTACCAGCGATGTGTACTAGTGGCCGTACAGCCTGTGATGAGCGTTCCTCTACCTGTTGTGGCGAGCATCTCTCGGTCCTCGATAACGGGCCAGGTTCGATAGTCCTGCTGCCCAGAGGGTGGCTTGTCCGATGGTAGTCTGAGGAAGCTGATGACGGTGAACAGGCCTCTGGAGTGTTTGAGGGTGCAGATGAACCAGCGGTTGTACTCTTCTGCCCCCTTCACAGGCCAGCGGACGTGGATACCCTCTGTGCTGTACCTCTGCAGCTCACACTGCAACTGCTCTGCGTCCACACCCTCCACAAACCGACGCAGTTCCAACTTTGATGCTAGAACAAAACAGAATACCATTAATCACAGTGCAATACTCTTCAGCTCGTTTTTCCCGTAAGACGCAGGACTTACCGGTGACCAGGAAGGTGACAGCGTCCGGATTGACAGGAGCGTCTCCTTTTTGACCAAACTGCAGCATAGCCTCTCTGTGGAGGTGCTGAGTCTCTGTGAGGCCCTCGTTATTCACAAATACGTGTTCATCTGTGAACCGACAGGGCAGCCATGGCATCTGGTGGACACACTTCAGACCTGACACACACACCATTAACATCAGTGTCAATAGATCCTTAGTATTATACAGTAAAGTGGTGGAGGAAGTATTCAGACCTTTTACCCCAGTTAAAATACTAATACCACTCAGCATTTTGTAGTTTACTGCTGTATATGTTTAAGGTTTAGCTCATTTGAACAACTTTATATACTGTTAGTTAGTTTAATCTACAAAAATGCATCATATTCTATAAGATCATCATATGTTTGTATTGTTTCTGGCCTGTGAGAACCACACATCTCTAAAAAGTCAACATTTCATGAGCTCTGAATCAGAATCAACATATTTGAAGATACGGGAATGGGGTGAAAATTCCAATCTAAAAAGTAACTAAAGCTGTCAGACAAAGTGGAATAAAAATTGTAATATTTGCCTCTGAGATGTAGTGTAAAGTTGCATTAAATGGAAACCCTCAATTAAAGTACAAGTATCCTACCTCATATTTGTATTTAAGTGCAGTACTTGAGTAAAAATACAATTACATCCCGCCATACAATATAGTTCAGTCACTTCATTCAGGTTGTAGCCTTATGGGTTAAAACATGTAGTGACCCAGCGCACCCAAGCCGCAAAAATACCACAAACCTCGGACTGACAACAGTACAGAAAACAACTTACCTGCACATAGATACAAGTAAATAAGTATCTTTAAGATTAAACCCATAATTATGCATTGATGTCTCAAGAAATCGCTCCTTATGGTTTGAGAAAACGGTGTTCACGGTTGGTAACACTTTCACTTTCATTTCTGAGGAAAAAAAACCTGCTGCGCCTGTTCCTCTGATCACATGGTGACTGTATAAAAGATCACTGACAAAATATGAAGCACATATTTATTATTGTTAGAAACGTTTCTAAACAATTCAGACGAAAGACTAAAAAAATTCCCACCATGTGAAGATTTCAACAGAGGTTTCGTTTTTACGCCGGCTAACGTGCGTTAGTGACGTGCGTCACCCCTTCCTGTGGTGGCGCTGTGACGGCATGTAAACACTTGACAGCGGCTCCTCTTGTCCTTAGACACGTTGACGCGGAAGAGCGGAAGCGCTACATATAAACGAACAACATTTTTTGACATGTTGCCGAAGACCTGCGTGAACAAATCGTATCAGACTTACTTCATCTGTTGTATAACGGCGTGTTTTATACTCGTATTTGTTCAGTGGACTAAACAGACGCTGCGGGGCAACTCAGGGACGAGAATTATAAACCTGACTGGAGTTAAATAAAATACATTTTGCCCATATGACACTAATGATGAACAAAGGTAAGTGACGTTTGGTTTACTAGCCTTATAAATGTGGAAAAGACGACATTCTGTTTAATTTAAACATGTTTATTTTTAAGGTGACATGTAGCATGTTGCAAGTGTCGTTTTAGTCTTTGGACTGTTTTACTTTTATATTAATTACGATATTATTACAAATACAAGCTATTCCTTAAGTAGTAATGATCAGCCTCAACCATAAGTAAAGCGTTTTAAACATTTAATCATTTAATAGTTATGCATCAATGCGTAATAATTCATTGTTTTGTCATGGTTTCAGATTCAGCGGTGCTTCAGGGGGCTTTCCTCTCAGCCAATCAGATCTGCCAGCCTTCATCCCTGTCCTCCCTTCAGAAAGCAGACTGGAGCAGAGTGGGACATCCAATCCTGGAGGCAATCAGAGACATCAGTGGACAGGACGAGGTCACAGATCTGTCCAACACAAGAGCCGTCTGCTGGAAAAAGAAACTAGTCTGTGCTGTGTGGTTGAAGCTTATGAGCAGAGAGGCTGGAGGGGACGTAGAGGCCGCCTGGAGGGAGAATCCATTCTTCCCTCTACAGAACGGCCTCCCTGAAGTCAACCATGTCGTCCTGCTGGAGCTGGTGAGGTCGATGGCAGGTGCAAACATTTTTGCCAGTCTCCTGCTGTGTCTTTCTCGATCTCAGCTCTGCACCGAGCTTGAAAAACTCACGCAACACATGAGGAGCAGTCCTGTACGAGAGGAGGATGTCCGACTGTTGCTGGAGGTGTGGTGGGAACTCTGGAAAGGCAGAGCTGAGCAGAAGGACACTGTGGAGGAAGTGTTCGCTAATCAGGTCGCGCATCTCTTCTCCAGGTCTCGTGGCGTGTCTCCTCAGGCTGCTAAAAGGTTAAAGCTAGACACATCAGGTCTAGCAGCATCAATGCAAACCGCTGATGTCCTGTACATCCTCCTTCATGCTCTGAGAGACATCAGAGATCATATATCCACAACCGAGCTCCGCCTCCAAGCTCTCTCCATTTCCCTTGATGCTATTTACACGTCCTTTCAAATAGACCGAGCTGCCATACTTCCAACCGAAGAGATGATGCAAATCCTGTCTAAAGTTGTCATCATAAGAGAGAAGAATAATGAGAAACTGAGTCCTGAACTGATCCGAGAGGCTCAGAGAGACCTGCGTGCTTCTCACGTCCCATCTCAATTTCAGCCGTGTCAGATGAATCTCAACGAAGCCTTGGAGATTTTTACAGATCTTGCCCAGTTTTGGTTTAATAGTGGTTTGCTGAGAGTGGAGGACAGCTCAAATCCCAGTTACTCTGCTTTTCGATTAAAACTAAGCATCGAGAGCGTCCTCACAGCTCTAGGGGAAGTGGATCAGGATACTCTGAGCACCAAGAAGAGCTTTCTCAGTGCTTTGCTGGAGTCGCTGGATTTGTCTGGTCTAGAGAGCACCCCTGAGGTGAACGCTAAGGTGACAATGGCCATCATCACTTATCGTCTCGAGGACTACCAGAACTTTGCTGTGTTGTTTGCCAATGAGAAAAGTTGGGCTGCTTGTGATGAGCACTGGATGAACTGCCTGGAAAAGAACCAAGCAGCCTTCCAGCAGTGCAACACACTGATCCAACTCGCCTCCACACTCGTGAGTAAATTCCACAGCGAGAGTGTAAATGTGAGCCAGTGCAGGAAGCTAATGAAAGTCAGTGCAGACATTTTTTCTGCGCTTTCATTGGAAGATAAAAACAGATCACTGGCTGCCATGCTAAGGATCTCGAGCAGGGGCTTCTTTGGGTGCTCTGTGCCCTCTGCTGTGTCTCACAGTTTTGAACAGGAGCTAAACATGGCATTCAACTGCATCATCCAAGGAGGGGGTGGAGCCTCAGCGGTGGCTTCGCAGGGCAACCTGAACACAGCAGTCTCCTTAGTAGCAAGAGTGGCCTTTCAAAACCCAGAAGCTGCTCTGAAGTCTTGCTGCAATTCAGCTATTTTCAACAAAGGGGCGTTCCCTCTCATGGCGAAGATCCTGCAGCAGCTGCCGGGTCTCACAGGGAAGGAAAGACAAGATGAAACTAGAAGTACTGAAGGTGAAAGAAAGGAGGGAGATCAAAGTAATGATGGAGGAAGGAAGGTTAGAGGTGGTAAAGATCTCCTCTGCAGGTGTGTTCAGGAAATCATCAGGACCAAACTGCTGTCAAACAACGAGAAGGAGCAGCTCCTCAAGTTCCTGGGTCTGCTGATGATGCCAGTCATTACAGTTGAAGGAGAAGAAAGGAGGGAAAGCTTTCTGTCGCCTGAGGAGGTCGTGAACACCTTTGTCCTGCCGAACCTCTCCACTTTAGGTGAGCACCATGTGTCACAACAGAAAGAATGGCAAGGTTATAAAAGTTTTTGCATTTTTCATTAGTTTTTATCTCTGTCTTGGTTTTTATCATTTGAAAATGCTTATTTTTAGTTCATTTTTGATTAGGGTTAGGGTTCTCTGTAAGTTTTCAGTCTTTTTTTGTACACTCAACAAAACATAATTTTAAATGTAAAAATGTACATAAGACAGATGAACAACTATCCTTAAAAAGCAACTATAAAATATGTGTCTCAGTCATTGACGAGAAAAATTCAACTGGACACAACAACAACAACATATGTGAACATACACCAAATGCAGCCTTCACCAGCTTTGGGCTCAGTGTTCTCCTTTACCATGTCAGTTTAAACTAGGTTAGTCTTGTGCGAGTTTCTCAAATGGACTTTTAGATCGGTGGAATTTTTTCTCTTGAGAAATGTTTTGCATATTTTATCACTTTCTATTACAAAGCACTTGTTCTTATCCAAAAAACAGTCATATTCAAAGTAATCCCAGATGGGACTCTGATTTCCGCCACCATTATGTCAGGTGTGGATGGATTGGCAGCACAGATGTGCTGCTGGCATGAAACTGACACAGCTCGAGAGTTGGAAGATTTCATATTCACTGTTCATTCTGCAATTTTCTTTCAATTCATAAAAATGTTTTTTCACACCTAGTTTTGATTATTCCGCTATTTTTTGTTAACTATAATAACCTTGGTGAGTGTGCACATTAAGTGTCTTGCTTTTCTTTTTTTTTTTACTCCTTTGTATTTCCCGCAGGCCACAGCTCCTTTGATTTAGAACTGAGTCTGCAGCTTCTCGACAGTGCCTTGTGTGTGGATCTGCAGCAGCCGGCCTCTTCTTCTCCTCACTGGGTGCTGCACTGTTGTCCCTTTCCCCTGCTATACATCCTGGCCCAGCTGCGCAACCAGACTCTCAGGTTGAACACATTAAAACCCCCTCTGTTAATGTCACGACTAGTTTTACAGCCTCTGATTACATTCATACATTATTTAACTTCTAACCTTTCCTTTCGTAGGTGCTGGGAGCGTGGAGATGGCCAAGTCCTCCACTGCTCCATGGACACCCAGGAGCTGCTGGTGGCCGTGCTGACCACACTGGGGCAGGTGGTGGCTGCAGAGGTGGCTGCAGACCCCGACAGCTGGTCCAGAGCTCTGTTCTGGCTCTACAACAAGATAGAGGAGCTGGACTGGACCGTCCGCTTCCACCTGAAGCCTGTGTGGGGGGAACACTTTAAAAACGAGGTGCCCTCATCTCTGCTCACTGTGTGTGATCTACCTGAGCAGGTAGGAGCTTTGTAGAAACCAAATAGAAAGCCAAATGTGAAAAGTGACTTTTCCCAGATATAATGATTTCTTTACCAAGTTTTCTTTTTTCTTTCTCTTTTCACGTTATCTCTAGTTTATCCCTAGTTTGTCCATTTTTTTGTACAGAGATCTGGTAATAATAATGGTTGAAAATGATGTGAAATTACAATAGTTTTATTGAAACAATGTAATATTTTTTTTGCCTCACTTGTTGCCTAAGTCTTCAACAAACTTAGGGAAGATGCTGGAACCCAGACAGCACCTAAGCCCTCGGAAAATCTGGGGAAAACCCTGTGTTTCTAATAAGTCTAATAAGATGTACAAAAACATTATTACATAATGCACAGACTCCCACAGTGCCAGTCTGCTTTCATTATCCCTTACACCTCTCTATTTTGATGAATTCCTGAAGACTAGAGCCACAATCAGTTTGTCAATCAAATAAAAATAACCCATGTTGGTCAGGATGAACTGATCATCTGGATTGCTGGATAAAATATAAAGCACATATAAAGACAGGTGACTAATTAAAGGGACTCATTTAGTCATTCGTTCAACCTTCATTCATGCAGGGATGGACCAATGACAGGGGTTCACATACATATACAGTATACATATACAGTATAAACAAACCGCATCACAAACGCAAAGAAAACGCATGCTCTCATACTGTTGTAAGCCTTAAACCAAGCAGATGGGATCAGTCTCTATAAATTGTTGCACTTGTGTAGAGCGTAAAATTTAAAAGCCTGTTTCCCAATCTCGGTATTAGTAAAAATCCCAGTGCAGTGTGTACTTCATCTATATTTAAACAGTCATGTGAGATACCCTGCTAGTTTTCCAAGAAGTGCTTTGTAAATAAATAGAATGATGAATAAATGATGGGAGTGGTCTCTGTGAGGATGACAATAGCCCCGTCCATCGAGCACGAGGGGTCACTGAACGGCGCTCATCTCTCCAGTAGAGTTCACAGACCTGGAGAATCAATGCCAAGGTGCACTGCAGCTGTTGTGGCTGTGCTTGGCTGTAGCCCTAGTGATGATCATCCAACCTAAATCGTCACTTCACTCTTCACTGTTCATAATTAAAAAAAAACAAAAAAAAAAACCCTCTTAACATAGACACAAATATAACAAACTGGCTCATTTTTGGGAAAAATGGCACCTCCTTTATCAACTATCTTTCTTAAAACTCTGCTTTAATGTTTTTATTTTGAAAATGAGGATGTCATTTCAGATTGAAATTATGTCATCAGTTACTCAATGCAAATTGATTTTTAACCTGACCAGCAGATAATATTTTCTGTTTTATTGAAATGAGAATTCCAAAAAATCACATTATGAATGTGCCCCATATCTATTTTTTTGTAGTTTGTTTAACTGTCATGTTAAGTACATTTTTTTCTACTTATCTGTGATGCTGTATGTCTTTAAGGCACAAAACTAATTAATGATAAACTCCTTATTTCACCAAGACTTACCTTCTTCTTCTTCTATTTGTCTGTAAAGTCATTTCGATCTCGTTTTGTGAATTCTATGCTATGGAGGAGCAGATTGTTTTGTATGTACGTCAAGCTGAAACACTGTCAGAGACACATGGAGGAACTGAGAGTTTAGAGGTTCTTCATTCATTCTTTACTGAACCACATCCCCTTTCCTCCTTCTCTGCAGGAGTGGTCTGGTTTGGACCTGCCCCAGTACGGCCCAGGTACAGGTCTTTTGGCTTGGACCGAGTGCTGCTGTATATCCGATTCCCTGCAGTCCACCATGCTGTCCTGTCTCTCTCTGGATCAAAGCCGGCTTGACCACCTCAGCATGTTCAGTAAAGGCCTGCTGGTGGCCCTGACCCAGACCCTGCCCTCCTGCTCCGTCTCGCAGTGGTCCCGTCTGCTCCGAGCCTTGAGGTCCCTGATCGGCTCAGGTCGCCTCTATGTGCCCTTCTCACTGGAGTACGTGGACTACCTGCCCCTCCTGGATCTGAGGAGGTTTTCATGCGAGCTCCGGCTGTCTGTCCTCCTCCTCCGAGTCTTTCAGCTGCTCTGCGGTTCCAGCTGCTCCCACTGGCTCTCAGTGGACGGCTGGGGCCACGTTAGCAGGTTGTACGCCCACGCCGTGAGGGACATGATGGGCTCACTGAAAGCCAAGCTGCCTCTTCCTTCATCTGGAGCTTTGACTGTCACTGCTCTGTCAACTTCTAAAACAAAAGACTGCAACACTTCCCGCACTTCAGCCAAAGTGTCCACAGACTCTCTGACAGACCTTGAACAGGCAGAAAGGTTTCCACTGGAGTCCAAGGAGTCACTAGTGGAGGAGGTCGAGACAGTTCCCAGCCAGGAAGTGCTTTTTGTCCTCAGCCAGCTCTTCTGCCACGTTCAGCACATCCAGGTAAGAGTCAGTAAAGTGTAACTTCACCCACCCACATTTGAGAAGTGATTAAAAAGTGGATGAGTGGGAGCAGTGACATAGAATCATAAGGCCCCTATGCCAAGCCTTACATGGTCTAGAAGGGTTACTTTGGGTTTTTTGTAGGCTACGCCAAAAATGCATTTTAGACACCTAAAAAAGATCAGTTTTAAGGCTGCAAATGATGGTTATTTTCATTGTCGATTAATCTATTTTCTTGATTGTTTGGTCTATAAAATGGTGAAAAATGTCTCAAAACTCAAGATGACACTGTGTTTTTAACGTGTAATTTCAGAACAGCGATCTGCAATTACAGCTGTCAATCACGTATTTATCTCCCCTAGTTCACAGAATTGGGTAGAATTCTTGTTTTCCTGTCAAACCACTTGAATTACAATATGCGGACAGTAATTATGGAATTTTGGCCCCAATGACTGCAAAAAACTATGGCGCATCAAAGCTTTAAGTGGTTTTATTTTCCCAGGTGATGATGCCAGGAGGTCAGTGTGAACCTCTGTTCCTGTGCAGTCTGGAGATCCTGAGCCAGTACGAGGCCGTCATGGCCGCCTTTCCAGACAGCAGCAGCCCACTGGAGAGCGATAACACCCGGCACTTCTTCTCCACCATCACAGACAACCTGGAGAACCAAGAGATGAAGGCTGTGCTGCAGCAGAAGATCGCTCAGCTCGTTTCATCAGCGGCTTGAGACACTATGTCATGCATCCCCAAGAGATCGGATCACACACATTAAACTTTGTTTTCTGAAATTATGAGGTCAGATGTCGATGCCTTACCGTGTGTTTGAATAGTCTGTGTAAAATATGAGTAAATAAAAGTTATTTCAGTAAGGTTTCTTCCTGGTCTGGTACATGAACTATTATCAATAGGTCTTTTAGCTTATATAAAAAAAACGACTCATTCACACAAAAATATTCTCTATTTTTTTATTTTTGACTTTTTAACATTAAAACAAATACACACAGTAGACATAAAGCACCCTGTACTAGAGGAATCATATCAAGAACTCCCAAAACAGTCTGGAGTAATGAATAAAAATGGTCTTAAGAGGACAATGTCCCTTCCATGAGGGCCAAGGGTACATTAAAAAGGGAAAACAGTCAATAAGCAGGAGAAGGCACAGAATGAAAACAGCAGCACAACTCAGTTATAGTTCTATTGCCTCATCAAACATCTCTTCTTACAAACAAACAAGAACTTTGACACGCTACCAGTTCAATTTCCAAAAGATTTCAGTGCAACTTTAGGTGTAGTCACATTGACGAGGACTACTATCTTCTCAACCCTCTAAAATGGCTTAAATAAACAGTAACCTTCTCCGACGCTTTCCGGTCCTTCTGTACATTACTCCAGGATGATGACTCAGCATATTTAAAAGCTTTTTTTACCCAATACTGTCCTGACATTTGGAAAATATTTTAGCAAATGGGGAGCAAATCAATGAGCCACCACCTCAAAAATGAGGACGTTAAAATTAATGTTGTACCTGTGATGGGAGATAACAGCTTATTCTGTCAGAACAACCAAATATTACCGAACATAAAACTCCCAGACACTCTCTTTTTACACAATTAACATGTCTTTATTGTCTTGGAATGTCATATTACACCCATTAAAAACTTTAATAACATGGTTAAAAACTCGCTTTGGCACCTTTAACTGCCAAACAGCAGTCTGGCTGGATGTTGATTCTACTTTTGTCTGCAGCAGCTTTTTCATGTAGTAACAGTTAAAAATTCTCACAGTGCATTTTAGGACGTAGTGCACACACACTGAGCTGCTGAGAGTCCAGCCTCAGCGTCAGATCAGAGATAAACAAACACCTTCAGTCTGTCTTTGGTCTGTCTTTACGGCCGTTTCCCTTCTGTCTCAGGTAGAGTCTGTTAGCTTTCTTCAGGAGGAGGATAAACCAATAGATCTGTGGAGCCAGGATCACTAGGTTACCCATGTTGCACTGCAGGGGTAAATGGAAAACCACTCTGTGCAGAGGAATCCCGAACTGGCGGCCGTACATCCAGTACATGAAGGGAAAGAGCAAGATCCGACAGGTGAAGAAACTCAACAGGACAAAGACGCCGTTGATTTTGTGAAGCCTGGTGTCATCCAGACCCAGCTGAGGAAACGTGGAGGAACGAGAGGTGAAACAACGTGAAGGAAAACAAGCGGCAGTAAACAGTCACGATGTACGAGTGTTTTACCTGGATGAGAATCTTTCCGATGGAGACGAAGGGGGTGCTGAACTCGGTGGTGAAAAAGCAGCCGATGAAGAAATCACCCAGTCCTTTTCTGAAGAACTACAAATGAGCAGTGACGGAACAAGTATTCAGATCCTTTACTTAAGTAAAAGTACTAATACCACTCTGTGAAAACACTCCACTACAAGTAAAAGTCAAATCCTTACTTCAGGAAAACTTTATACTGTATTTTACTACTGTACATATTTAAAGTTTAGCTGATTTGAAGTATTTTAAATACTGCTGGAGTAGTTTAAAGTACTACTGAAGTGTTTTTTCTAACCCTGCCTTTCCCAAACTTAGGGTCAGGACCTAAAATGGGGGCACGGAGTTGTTTTCATCGAGTAAAATACATAACAGTAATATGATGTGTGAATTCATTAGAAGAAGAGAGTTCACTGCAAGAGTTTATAAACGTGTGCTACACCAAAAGCCACTGTAGATGCAAAGGAGAGGCCTCGGTTTGTGTTGGAGGTGCTCGGTAATGAATGAACAAATTAAATAAATTACATTTCCAAAGTATGTTCAGTATCGCGGCAAGTAATAGAATCTTTCCTGTGTAAAAAGTCAGCCACGTGTTTGTTCGTGTACATTTGTGTTTAAATTGTTTGTTTGGTCTGTCACTTAGTTGGTGATGGGGGGGTTGCTGCATGGCTGACATTACTTGTCTGTGTTAGAAGTGGTTGTTGACGTTGTCATGCTCTGTTCCAACATCCCAGCAAAGTGCATTTATTCAACATTGTGGAGAGGAGATATAAAATCGATCTTTTGGATATCAAGCTGAAAAAGTTTTACAACCCCAACGGCTGAGGTCTGTAAAAAATACTTTATATATACACATGGGTTTGATGTATAATACGTATATGGCCTTGTATTACATTTTATATAGAACTACGTGACATATAAAAATATGTCTTCATGCTTAATTTTGTTTCCAATCAGAATCACGATCTGTGAATGGGTCGCTACCATCAAAGAGCAGAAAGGAACACGTCATCCTTCACTTCATCACACACGTTCAAAATCAACACGTTTGGAGATACATGGTTTTCACTGGACAGGAAGAGGATAAAAAAAAAACTGTAAAATGAAAAGTAACTAAAGCTGTCAGACAAATGTAGTGGAGTAAAAAGTACGGTATTTGTCTCTGAGATGCAGTGAAGCAGAAGTAGCTGCAGAAAATGGAAACACTCAAATAAAATACAAGTACTTAGTAAAGGTGTTCATCCCAGTTAAGTGTATAAACAGTGAAAATATGCCCTCCTGTTCTTACCAGAGTGGTGGGCATGAAAATGAGAAGCAGTGCCACATGATGGAGGACCAGCATCCAATCCTTGATGAGGAAAGCCTTCACGGTCTGAAGGGAGTGACCGCTGTATGCGCCGATATGACCTTTGACCCTCTGAGTGTGGTAGTGGCTCAGATACATGGCGTAGATGTCGTTGGCCATGTACGGAGCTCCAAACAAAACAAACCCGTTGACCAGCCAGTGACTACACGCAGGGTGAAGGCAGAAAGCATTTTTTTTTTAATTTTGATGCGGTTTATCTTAAATCCAAAAAATTAATACCTGTTGGAAACTCTGCTACCTGTCTGTCAACACATCTCTGCAGGATGTCACAACGGTCAGTCCTGCTGCAGTAGCCAAGGACGCATGGATGGCAGAGACCAGCCTGAAGAAACAAACGATGCCTAGTCGTCATATGCGTGTTAATAATACAGTGCACAGTAACAGCAAAAAAACAAATCAAATGGACCAAGTTTTAGTTTCACTAGCTGATGCCAGTGTGTGCACAGCGGTGGAAGGTAAATACGTACTTTTACTCGTCACTTTGTATGAGTATTTCCATTTTATGCAGCTTTATACTTCTACTCCACTACATCTCAGAGGCAAATATTGTCCTTTTGTCTCCTCTACGTTTGTCTGACAGCTGTAGGGACTTTTCATTCCCTTTGTGTCCAGTGAAAAGCACGCATCTCCAAATGCGTGGATGTGATCTTTGTGATAAACTGAAGGACAAAGTGTTCCTTTATGGGTTGACTTGAAAATTCTTCTCCCGCTTAAAACTCCTCATGGATTCACTCTAAAATGCAAAGCTGTCACAAAGCTGAAAACAGGTCTGTTTTTCTTTCTAGAATATGATGCCTTAATGCGGATTAAACTACCAACAATACATTAAGTAGTTTAAATGAACTCAACCATAAACATCTACAACATAACGTACACATTAAAGTGTATGAAATGAATCCAAAAACATCAGATTTAACAGTAAGACACTGACAGGGATCATTTTACAGCACAGTTACTCTTTCAAGTACATTTTACATACTTTATTTGTAACGTTTTGCGTGTAAATCTTGTAGTGGAGTATTTTCAGTGTGTAATTAAGTACTTTTACTTAAGTACACGATCTGAATACTTCCTCCACCAACATAAAAAAACGAGAAAACTAACGAAAAACTAAAACTAAATTATGGAATATAAATTTGTACGAGTAAGTACAAGACTACTCTCTAAAAAACAATAAGATAAACTGTTACTGTAATGTGTTCTTGGTTAAATGTAATGGCACCGAATCAAAGACCAAAGCAAACAACTTCCAAAATGGCGACATAAACAAAGCTACATTAATGGAGTTCTGCTCGTGTTTGCGTCGTTCACCTCTCACTGACAGAAACCACGTCGGCCTCAGTCCAGTGTGTGAAGGCAGACCGGAGGACTCTCCTGAAGCCGCAGAAGAGCCCTGGAAACACCACAGCTCCGCAAACCAACGCGGTGAGCATTATCTCAACCGACCTGCGCTTCCTCCTCCTGGAGTCTGCGGTTCACAGCGCCCTGAAAATCACACGAAGAAGACAAAGGTGAGAGGTCAATTTAGCAAACGAAACGAAGCTAGCCTCACTGCTACTTCCGCGTTGTAGGCGTCCATGGTTTGAGTGGGAGGCTGTCGTTTGAACCACTAGGAGGGGCTGAACTCAAGTGACCTGTCGTTGTTTTCATTGTTAGTGTAACCTGTAATTAACCTGAGAGACAGCTGTGTTTAAGTATTTTCTACTCAAGTACTGTACTGTTCTTGCGTCCCTTTTAGGGATTCTCAATTGTATTTTTTGCTCTCATTTTTGGCAGTTTTTATGCTGAGATGATGATACCTGGCAAAGATGTACTGGAATATGTATATGGAATTTTGGAATTTCAGTCCTTTTTTTAACACTGAAAAAATAAATACATTTCCACAAAGCCTCACATTCTTCCTCCTGGAGCCCTTTTTGGTCCCATTGACTATTATTGATATTTTTAAATAGGATCCAATGACCTAAAAGGACCTTAAGGGGAAAAAGTGTGATTTTTTGGGGGGGTATTTTTTATAATAGCACAAAAAGTAATAATCTATCAAAATCAGCGTTGTTGGTAATCATTGACATATCCCAGACTGACAATAGATGCACACACAAAAAAACACTGCATCAAATAGAAAATAATTCATTTTTAGGAATAAAAGTGTCATTATGTAAATAAACTGGCATTTAAAGGATTAAAATTATGAAAATGAATTCACATTTGCTATACATGATGAGGACTGGAGTTAATGACATAAAAAAACAAAATATTTTTTCTACATGTTTAATATTTTTATTGACCTAAAAGAGCCTTAAGAGGAAAAGTGTGATTTTTTTTTAAAGGGTGTCCTGAGGGTTAAGTACAATATACAACTTGTCTTTTACTTGAGTATTTCCATTTTACGTTATTACTTCTACCCCACTACATTTCAAAGGCAAATACTGTACTTTTTACTCGACACCATTTTTCTATGTTTGTGTGGAAAAATGCAAAAATGTCACCAACATGAGCAAAAACGTTGCCGTCAAGAGTGATTTGTAACACGACAAAAAAACATCTAAGCAGAAAATTAAATGATGAGACATTTTTCTACTCGCATTTTAATCAGAGAAAATACAGTGTCTCTTTTGAAAGAGCCTCTTTTATAGAATATAAATCAAATGTATGGTTTTAAATGTCTAATTTTGTTGGGGACACGTGATTTCTTTTTACATCCATGTAATATTTTCACATTAACGTTCCAAAACGAAGCTCAGCAGGAGGAGTCGTGGCCCTAACATGTCTATTAGTGTGTTTTCTGTCTGTGATGTATAGACCATGTAACATAAGCTTATAATATTGCGTAGGTGCTGCAACACTAAGGCTACATGATTTCCGTCCACACTAGTGTTTTAGCAACGGTTCAGATCCCACCAAACCAAATGTGGGACAAAGAGTGGAGTACTTAAGCACAGTCACAAAGTATTTGTACTTAGTTACTTCCCACCTCTGAGGAGCACATATATAGCCTTACTACCCGACCACACGCTTCAGAAATAACCCGAAACACCTCTGGGAGAACTTGTTAATACCTTAGCAATGATCTAAAACACTGAAGAAACACCAGCAAATAAAATATATACCATTTATAATTTTATTCAATCACTTCATCTTGTCTTTTTGATTTGGATGCTTTTTGTATCATGTTCGAATACCACCCCCCACACACACACACATTATTTGCATCATGTAATGTAACTATTAAATGTAAAAGTCAATTCAAATTGCAGTCCTGCTAAAAAGATTGTTTCCTGGTAGTATTTTTTTTTTCATATTTACAGTATCTACATGACTGTCTATATTTGCTGGACCAGCTCCAGTAGCTTAATAACCTGAGTCCTGTCTCTTTTATTTGTATCAAACACATGGTGCCTTCGTCCACATCTGCCCACCACCCACTGCAGAGCCTCTCCCTTCTCCTCGACGTGTTTCTTCACTGTCCTGCCTGTCAGCTCATCTCCGTAGGTGAACAGCACCACAGTGTTTCTCCAGACCTTGTTTCCCAGAATACTGAGGTAGTCCTCCACGGCTCTCCTGTCTTTTTCTTTGAAAGAGGCCACCGGTACAGCCAACAGGAACACGACTTTGCTCCTCACAGGACAGAAGGAAGGGCTCTGACCGATCTCCGTCCTGACCAGCTCCGGATTGGCCAGACCAAACAGACTCCACCCGGGAGTGTCCACCACCGTCACAGTCCACCCCGATACGAACCCGTGTCCTGCAGAGCACCGGACTGTCTTTGTGTTCATCTTGAACACTTCTTTTTCCAGGATCACGTTGCCTGATGTGCTCTTCCCTGATTTCCTCCTCCCCAGAAGGATGAGGCCTAGAGGAGGCTTTCCAGCAGCTTGGCCTGCTGGGTATTCTGTAGATACACACAAACATTTTTCCAGTTGTTATGCCCAGAATTATGCAATCGGCGCATCCCTAAAAACTATGTAAGCACTCATTAAACTAATCCTAAACTGAAATCGAAGACCAAGCCGAGAGACTAAATAAGAACTAATGAACATGTCAAAACTGCAGTAACTCTGATGTGGACCACTACATGTGCATATTTGAACTGAGTTGCCACCTGCCTCTGTTCGATGGTGTTGAGTGCATCCACTGCGTCTGCCTCCCATCGTACACATCATACATCAGCGCCATTTCTATTTCCTCTTCACCTCGCTGCTCCCTCCTCTCCACCCTCATGATCACTTCTCGCCTCAGTTTGGTGTACATCTCATACCGGATCTCTTTGGGTTGATTGTTGGCTTCTATTATCTTCTGAAACTTCCCAAAGAGTTGCTGGACCTGAGACTCGGAGCTGGTGGGCTGGTTGGTCATGACATGGTACCTGTTGCCACATCGCTCCAGCAGCCAGTGCAGAGTCCTGCCCTGTCGTCTGATATGCTCCTGGATGGGCAGGGCTCCTACAGCACAAAGTAACCTCAGTTAGAGAACGGTCCTAATCCATCATAGTAGTTATACAATGATAAACTACTTCTATTTAGTTATAGTTCATCAGCAGCTGGGTTGTTTGTGATATCGTTAGGATATCATTTTCATTCAAGTCTCTCGTGTTTGTTTGAAATGATGAATCATTTTTTATAAAACTTGGTATAAACTTAAACTTGGTATATTGACTGAGTGAATATCTATATAATACCTTTAGTTTTTCCTGAAAACTGAAAACGTGCCATTGCGCTGTAAAGCTATGCTGTTAATACAAACAACACTTCTGTCAACAGTTTCAAATTAAAGGCCTTCCAGTGTTTCAATGGACAAAACTCCTTCATTTCTATACAAGGCTTTTACTGTGAAACGACTACAGGAACATGTTGTCGGAAACTCTTCGAGTGATGCCGCTTTGTCAAACACGGCAAATACTTTTTATAATTCTTGTAATATTTAATGTTTTCCTCACTGAGTATTTCAAATATTGTTTTTCCTCAAATGAAAAACCGTGTGTTACTTACAAGTCGGGTTTCTAATAACGGCCGGGGGCGAGGTTGACATGAACAAATAAAGGCCGGTCCCTAAAAATAGTACTAAAAATGTACAAGTGCTACAGGAAGGCCACACTTACACAATAAAAGCCCTGTTAAGAAACAAATGGTTTCTATCCACTGAAATGCTAGCGGGCTTTTCATTACAGTACTTTTAACAGCGTCTGGCTCCATGGCAACTTTTCATTTAAATATATCAGAAACCTTGTTGGAAAATTCTGATAAGATTGGCTTTTTACAGAAATAATGTAGTCCGTTTTAGACTACACAAAGATTCTGTTTATCCCTCAGCGCTGTGGTTTATTCCTGGTAAAAGCTATTAAACATTCCACTGTGTCATCTGTGACATTATGACCTTAATTTGGAGCCTAAACAGTTTTCCTTTTTATCATCTTGCACCTGATATGACCCTCATATTCACCTTGCGTCCCAATGGGGGCTCTGAACCTGCAGGTTTGTCTCGCTGCATGTATGTATGCATGAACGACCGAACCATTCAACAAACATTAACGAATGAAAACGTATAAATGATCATGTAGCGCTGTCCTCTATAACACAACAGCAATAAATCGCAGGGACACAACGTTGATCAATCGCTACCCAAACTGTCTCCATGGGTGAAGAGGACCATGGCTCGCGGCCAGATGGGGGTGTGGAGCAGTCCGAGCTGGGCCTCCATGGCCCTCCACGCCTCCTGGCCGAAGGCGCTGGTGGTGGGCAGAACCAGCAGGATGACGTGAGGCTGTGGGTCGCAGAGGGTCAGGCCTCTGCAGAGCTCCTGGGACACCCGGTCTGGAGTGGTGGAGTGGGACCGCCACCCAGGGGTGTCCACTACTGTCACCTGGATGATTTCAGTTTTAAGTAAGTAAGAAAAGAAGTAAGTTACGTATGCAGGGTGACAGGAGAATAAAAACCTGCATCATAAAAACTATTTTCCTCATTAAAAAGACATTAAAAGATATCAAAGAGAAAGAAGAAAACCCATAAATAAAAATAGGTAGACTGGCAGTAAAATCAATTTAGACCATATTAAAATGACAATAAATAAATACAAAAAAACAACAACTCTTGTAACTGAAATAACTGTTGTTTGTGAATAGGTTGGCCTCTATAAATACCAACACCCAAATTCCTAATTATTTAGTCTCAAGGTATATTATGTTTCCATGAGTAAAGAGGATGCGTGAATGTTAATATCCACCTGAATTCCAAACACGGTGCCGTTCTCTTTGCAGCTGCTGTTTGTTTTTTTGTGAAAGACTCGTCTGCCCAGGATGCTGTTTCCTACGGAGCTCTTCCCACTTTGTTTCTCACCCAGTAACAGCACAACCACTTCAGACTGGCCTGGTCCTGGACAAAAAAACAACAAACAACAACAAAAAACAAAACATTTGTAATACCATCTCATCCTCTCAAACACAAAAGTCCTCACACTTTTTCATTGACTGCCAATAACTCACCAACTGAGGCTGCCATTTAAACAGCCCCGAGTTTAGACACAATCCTCAAGATAGAAATCCACAGCAAGACATTTGGGTCAAAGTTTCAGACTGAAGTCTGTCTCAACAAGCCCCTTTTCTGTTTGATTTCCAGCTCTGTCTTTACTTCCTGCTTTTCATTCAGCCTGGTTCTGCTGAGCTGAGTAAATCCACAAATACAACTTTGGTTGCACATATGTAATAAGGCTGGGTCAAGCCATGTGATTAGTTCAAGACTCATTTCAAAGTTCAAGACAGAGAAGTTCCAGTGAACAGGCTTGGGTCAATAAAATGACTCATATCAGGCATGTATACTGTATGATAACGCATGCGTACTAGCGGCGGTGGAGGAAGTAGTCAGATCCTATAAAAGTACTAATACCACACTCTGAAAATACTCCTTGTCCCTAATGTGGATCAGGCAGCAACAAAGTGTATTTATTCAACAGCGTTTTGACAGTGGAAGAGTCAGTAAAACATGTAGATGCTGTGGTAGTTCATGATGTTTTGTTGTAAGTTTGGGTCCTGGGCAGTGAACCTGAAAAAATTTGGAAACCCTGCTTTACATGAAACGGTAACTACATAGAAATGACGCGAGCTAAGCTACAAGCTATGGCTACAACATCAACATCAGGTCTTGTACAGAACTGTAAGCTCCTTTTCTTAATTTTTAATTGAACCTACTTCATGCCAAGTCACTGGTGAAGAATAACTACATCTGACACTAACTTTCACATTTTTTTAATGGTTGAACCAACTTCATGCCACGTCAGTGCTTTTTCAGTGATTAATAACTGTCAGATAAACTGGTTATAATACAATAAATTGTCGTCTCTGTCGTCATAAATGAGTAATGCGATTTTGTCATAATATAAATTGGTGAGTCCTATTTGTGCAGTGTAGTAGTCCAGAAAACCTTTAATATAAATTAAAATAATAGACAGAGGTGTGTCTTTTTCCGTTATTTGTAATCTCCATTTATGGCGACAGTGGCAGCTGTTTAAAATATTTAAACTATTCAGGTCTTGTAAAGTGCTCCAGTGTATCTGAGTGGCAGTAAAAACAGGATTTTTAATTTGAGATTAAGCATTTGTTCCCCATTTTGCAGAGATTGCGCATCACGAATTGGGGTCACACGAACATGTCAGTGTGATGATATAATGTCACATAATCCATGTTCCGCAGCACTATTACTTCGGTCATCTGAGCAGATGAATCCCTCCAGAGTGATGCCGGAGCCTCAGGGTGTCGGCCTCGCTGCCGGACCTCTGACGACATGAGATCACGCTCGGGCCGTGGAAATGGGCCACGTGTGGATAATGAAGCAGTGGGATCTAGGCCAGGTTGCAGCACTTTCATAATGATTACTGAGTGATCCATCAAAAGAAAGTGGTGTGTGTCTGTGTGGTGATAAGCTGTCGCTAACCTTTGAATTATAACATTGGAGTTGGATGCCAGGCAGACTGTACTGTACTGTACTGTACATACTGACACAGTCAGACCTGTATGAAGAAGATGACTTTTTTTAACCTTCAGTATTTGGAAATAAATGGTTTCTTTCTCAATTTGTATTTGCAACGAAGAAAATAAAATGTGTAAGAAATACCAGCTTCTACTTCCAAAATGTGGCTTCGTGAGTTAACCTGCACACTATACTTGGAAAGAATATATGTTTTAAAGGACGGAGTCCCACAATTTACTAAGATTTAACGATACCTCATGTCACAACGCACACGTAAAGCATCCTGAAACATAATCTATTATTTCCTAGATTTAGATTCATCTGTTGTTTTCATGTCATGTTTTAATTTATTTTACCCTCATCAATTTTTTCCTTATTTTGCTTTACATTTGCAAATGTTCATGGTTATTATAACTCACATAAATGAAAATAAGCACTGATGTACTAATACATGACTGTGTTGTAATGTTACTGCTTTGGTGTTTAAGGTTCAAATCAAATAAGATGTCGGAGATCTACTTTTACTTCATAGCATTCATAGTCTAATCTGATTCTTCTTTCTTTTAATCTGCACTTCCTCACCTGTCCACTAGTCTTCACTGTAGAGCGTCTTCCTCATTCTTACAACAAAAATACTAGATTCACTGCCCTGTGTTTGTTTGCCTCCTCCAACCAGTGAAGTTGCAGTTTACACTTCGCTGCAAAGAAGCTACAAATTCTGCAACGTGGATGCTTGACGCTCATCTTCAACCTGGCAGCAGATCTGTAGATCTGTAGATCTTCTTGGAGTAATAATAGATGAATTAAAGTGGAAAGTGCATACAAATTATATTAAGGCCAAGATATCTAAATCAGTTGCAATACTATATAAAACCAAATATAAATCATACTCATCTTCTCCTTCAAAACCTTACAGTCCATAGTGAATCCATGATCCATCAAGCTCTCCAGTCCCTGCGTCACTTGTGCAGTTCTAAACCATGATGCTATCTAAGAGGTCAGTGTTTCACCTGATTCTACTCAGTTCATCCTTGAATCCCTGAAGATGTTCCTGAGAACCACGTTCACAAAAATGGGAAGGACGAACTGAAACCTAAATGCCTGTTGGAGGTATAAAGAACGACAAACTCAAAAAGTAAAACCACTGTTTTGTTGACTTTATTCATATATATATATATATAGATATATATTTATATACTCATGTGTTTGACTGCCACTGTTAAAAAGTGTGACTCATCACATTGTCACCTGTAAGCATAAATAATAACTTTTTTTTCTCTCTTGAAACCTGGTAAATAAACCAACTGAAAACAGTTATGGGTCATTTTCAGCACCATTGAATAGTACATTCTCTATATTGCATCAGGATATAAAAATATACAGATATAGTGTTTTTTTTTCGTCTTTAAAACATTCTTTCCGTGTTGTTCAATGGCATGAAACAAGAGAGGAAGAAAAGACCTCATTTAGACTATGAGGATTGTTACCGTTGCTATTGTCTATATTATTAATCCTTAGCAGATTCGTACTAGACTGTCCATTCATTCATTCACAGCACTTTTAAAACATCAGTAGCAGCCACACGTGGGGAAAAGAAATGAAATAAAACACAAGTTAGAGGTTTGTCCTCTGTATCGCTCACAGTGCCACCGGCCTCCCAACCACCGTAGGAGAAAAAGTGAAAGAGATGATGAAACATGGGAGTGTTGTTGTCGAGCAGTGGGAGGGAAAGCCGTGAAAAAACGAAAAAAACAAGCCGGCCGGTGGACTGTAAGCTCTGTGTAACCGTGACCTGTCCTGTTATAGTCACACTCTAAGTCCAAAGAGATGGCGGTGATGGTATCTGCCCCCCAGAGAAAACATACAACTAACATAAAGTTGAAAAAAAGTCAAAAAAAAAAAAAAAAAAGACAAAAAAATTCGCAACAAATCAGTTTTAATGGACTGAGGCAAACGAGAAGCAAAGGCGCAGTCAGGATGAGAGTTCAGTTCGCAGTGCATAGAGAGGGACTTCTGAGATGGAGACGGATTCACTGGTTGGTCAGCCAGATGGGATTATTGCCCTGTGTCAGCCTTGCACACTCACACACACACACACACATACAAGCACACACACACACACACACACAGTAAACACACACCTCCAGCCAGAATGAGAAAGACACCAGATAAAGACAGAGAGAGAGAGAGAGAGAGAGAGAGAGAGGGAGAGAGAGCAGGGCTGGTTGTTCAGGTTCCTGTGGTTTCCAGAGTGTTCCCCTCTCTCTGCAGAGAGAAGCAGCCTCCAGGCTTTCGGGGGTGTGTGTCTTCATGTGTGTGCGTGTGACAAATGTCCAAATCCCCCCCCACCCACCCCACAAAAAAAAGTAGGCCGGGCTCCACCAACGCTTTCATTATTTATTTTTTTTCCATCCATCCGTGTCTTTGTCTGTCCGTCTGACAAAGTGGTGCTGCGGCCTGCCGTCCTCCAGTAGACTTCACATCCGCGAGGAGGAAGCCAGCTCGTAGAACAAGACGTAGGCATCGCTGCTGCGCACTTGGCTGGAGGACATTGGCGTTACTCTAGGAGAAAAAGAAAAGGGGGGATATTACAGCTTCGGAGTTCCCAGACATTTTTGCGGACAAAATTTAAAATGGCTCACAAGCTTCAAATACATGAACAGAAGTGTATTTTCGTTATTAAATAGCAACCTCTTTCTTTTTTATTTAAAGATTTGTTTTTGGGCTTTTTCATCTTTCATTTTACTTTCCTGACTTTTCCAGGCCTGGAAAATGAGATTTTAAAATTCCCAGTAGCTTATTCTGGCACAGAGAGACAACAAAGGAACTCATGACACAAGTGTTTTGATTGGCTCCAAGTTTTTGGTATCTATTTAGAGAACTAAGGCTGCAACACTTAAAATTTGAACTTCATTCTTCAAGACGCTGTCATTCCTGTAATGCACTTGGTTACTCTCTTTATGTGCTCTCTAAATGTGCTTCTTCTACTACATACAACACAGCCAAGAATGGTGGAGTATGCACGGCTGCACAGATTAGTGGAATATTCATTTTCAATAGTGATGTAAACAGCTTAGTGGGAATACTGTCTTCATCAGGGCATAAAACTGGAACATTTTGGCTGTAAATGTAGTCATTAATAAAGACCACAATTAACTCGTATCCAGTGTGCAGGAGGTTTTCAGTGTATGCAGCACACGTTGGAAATGAGGCATGTCAGTTCACTCACAAACAGGTGGAAGAGCAGAAACACATTTCCATATGTGATGTGTGTAGTTGTGTGAAGAAAGACACTCTTTGTATGGTAATGTTACAGTGTGATTGGGAACAGGGAGTTGTGAATGAGTGCCGCGTCGCAGGAGAAACCCAGAGGGAGCCACTGACGACTCACGAAGCAGCAGATAAAGGAGGAGAGGAGGATGATCTCTCTAATACTCTGCCTCTGTTTCACTCACCGTCTTTTGATTGAATTTCCTCGCTTATCTTTTGAACCGCAGCGTGGTCGTGGTTACTACTGAAGCTTACTGATAACACACTGTAGCTTCTGCATGCAGAGTATAGGTAGCTGGTTGTGTATATATGATCAATAAGAGTATTCTGATAATGACTCAAGGCAGAAGAAAGAAGGTTCATTGGCTAAACTTAAGAATATTAATAAGAGGAAGCATTTATATCCTCTCAGTGTAAGGAAAATAAGAAAAATGCAACAATACGTCTGTCAGTGCCCATGCTGGTTTGCTGTTCAAAACGAAAGAGATACCTGAGTTTACAAGGTGCAGTGAAGGCACCATGAACTTTTTACGTTTTATTAATAGATATGGCTGGATCCCAGTACAGGAACTGCACAGGTGGAAGTGGTTTACTTGTGCTGGGTACGTTTTTAACTCTGATCTCTTTATTGGCCGGGTGTTGAAACTTACCTGGAGTCATTAAAGGTGTACCATTCTCCCGAGTTGGGATTGCGACAGTAGGCTGTGTAGTGGCCGCCCATAGTGGTGCCTGAGTGGTTGGACACTGCATACAGGTTGTACACTGCATTTACTGAGGGAAAAAACAGGAAAAAAAACGGTTGTTATTCTGTCACCAACCTTCTACTGAACTGTGTTCAAAGTTTCTGTCAAGGTGGAAAAATCATCACTGATATTGACACAGACTACTATTTTTTAAACTTCATCGACATTTACTAACTGAAGCAGATCAGGACTTACTGCTGTTTTCGGATGCAAACTCCCGCAGGTCCAGATCCTTCATAGGAAAGTTAACAAAGGTGGACAGTTTGCTGGTTCTTCGTGCCTCAGAAAAGCGCTTCAGGTCTGAACGGGAACGAGAGTCAAGGAAGAACTGCCTATCACTGCCAGCTTAAACACTTAAACGACACAGTGAGACTGTCAGAGCCACCGCGTAAGAACATCAGTAATGATGTGCTTCTGTATCGTGGTAGTTCAATGACACATTTCCATATTTATATTTATTTATAATACAGAAGTATAATCATCAAGATGTATGTCTATAAGTATATGTCCTCTTTATGCAGAAAGGACACTTCCAGAGTGTTTAACTGCTTTACATGCTGCTGGACAGTTAATCATAACACTTCATCATATTTTATAAACACACTATGTTTTTTAATGTCAAATTCTGATCTCAAATGTTTGGTTCTGTAATATTGTGGAGTTTAAGTGTAAAGCATCAGAATATTAAAATATTCAACGTACACGAGAACCTCAGAATTGTACTTAAGGATATAGAGTGAAATTATTCAATTTTACTAATTTTTCAAAATAAAAAGGCTTCTAAAAATCTAAAATAAAATGTACAGAAATGTTAATTCTGTGTCAGACAGTGTTCAAAGGGAAAGGATACGCAGCACTAAGATCTTGGGGAACTTCTGTATCGTGAACTTCTTAGTGCATCTCCTCCTGGCTTTACACCTGTAGCACGTCTGTGAAGGATAAATGCAAAAAGTACTGATTAAATCAGTGTCAAATCAACACATTTTTTTGACATTGAAATACTTTATACAAGCACAAAACAACCTAAAAAAACCTGAGTTCGAGTCAGTTACTTTTATTACATCTGTACATTCGTCTGACTGTAGGGTGTGCTTCGTGGATACCTACCGGCTTCTCATCCCCGTCCAGGACATCTTCTTTGGTGAAGAGCCGCATGCAGTCCATCAGACTCACTTCACCGTAGCCCTTCTGAGCATAAACATAGATGCAATGACATTAGCATGCAAACGGAACAAACATACAACATATACACACACATGAAGCAAAAGCACAAAAAGAGACAGGGAAGAAAACAGAGAGCTCATGTTAGAGGAGCTGAAAGGAAATGTAAATCAGCCACACAAACACACATCCAGTAAGTCAATATACCACTGATGACCTTCTGATGGATGAATGTCTGAGGCATGGAAGACCAGAATCCATCTATCTACAGTATGTAGTGGTGGTACTTTTACTCATGTACTGTGCTTAAGTACAAATGTGAGGTACTTGTACTTTACTTGAGTATTTCCAATTGATACAGCTTTAACAAATAGATTAATAGACTACTCCACTACACTACATTACTCCTTGTACATTACCTACTTGTCTGAGAGCTTCAGTTACTTTTCATTTTACAGTTTTTCATCCAGTTTAAACCACGTATCTCCAAATGTGTTGAATTTGAATGTTTGGGATAAACTCAAGGACGATGTGCTCCTTTTAGGAGATGAATTTCAAATTCTCCGCCTACTTACACTCTTTAAAAACCCTCTTAGATTAGCTAGAAAAAGCATTGCCAAAAGATGAAAACAGGTCTGTTTTTCTGAGCCCATGAGAAGTTCACTTTTTAGAGATACGTGGTTCTTACAGGACAGTGAGTCTACAAACATATGATGATCTTATAGAATATGATGTGTTGCTCTAGATTAAACTACAAACAGTATAAAGTACTTCAAATGAACTCAACTCAATAAACATGTACAGCAGTAAAACAAATCAAAAACACCATATATAATAGTAAAACAATGACAGGTACCATTTTATTAAGTACATTTTGCTGATAATACTTCCATACTTCTACTTAAGTAAGGTTTTGAATGCAGAACTTTTACTTGTAGTAATTATTTTCACAATGTGGTATTAATAATTTTCTCTCCAGTAAAAGATCTGAATACGTCTTCCACCACTGACAGTCATGTTATGTGTGTGTGTGTGTGTGTGTGTTTTCTAACCTTGGCGATAGGTAGAGACAGATCCCAGAAGGGGTCAAAGACAGTGGAGCAGAAACCACAGTGGCTGCAGGTCAGAGAGCTCTTCAGCTGACCCACAAACAGGTCTGGAGGACGCAAGACAGATGTTAACAATCAACATCTACTACACAGAATTCTGTTTTCTTCGGTCGTTTGAAATTAATCTTTTTCCACCACAAATCAAACCAGAGTGGTGTGCACTACTCACCGACTATCTTACTGTCTTCTCTCTCCAGGTATTTACTCCACATCTTCTTCCCTTTCTCTTCATCCCTGGATGTGAAGCACAGATACGACATGGGGTTATTAGACAAAAGTGTTACAGAGAGACACTAATAACAGTGTAACAGGTAATAACAGTGACCGGACACTATTTAGAGACCTGACCTACTTTAGTCTAAATATCTAGGTGAAAGAAAAAAAAGCAGCAGATGTGCTGTAGACAATACGGGACTAAAAGCACACTTTCTTTCTGAATCACTCCTGACACCCTGAAACACATTTCAAACGGGAAGTAAATGCATTGTTTTATTATTTAGGCAGAGTTGACCTGTTTAGAAAGGAAACTTACAGAGATTAATACTGACCCTTGACTAAGCCACAGTTAGATAACTGATAATTATATCCAAGAATTGGAGCATTAAGCGCAATCTGGGCCTCAGAGAGGCAGCAGCTCTAAAGAAGGCTCCGTCGCACGCAGCCTTTAAATAAGCTTTAATTATTTGTGGTGCGGGGGCTGTGCGAGATGAACAAAAGCTCATATACTGATATAGGTCATGGCAAATCCAAATAACGGCACATATCACAATATAGCACATTTTCACTTTACACAAAATGACTACATGGAAAGTCCTGTTTCTAATTACATTTCATATACATCAATTATATACTTGACAAGCAAAAGGTACTTAGCCATATTTGAGTATTTTTTTTCCTTTTATTTACAACCTCTAAACTTTGTTAGAACATTAATCAAATTAAATTTTGAATATTAATGTACGAAATTTAAAAAGGAAAAGAAAAAATAGTCAATTACAGTTGCAAACAAAAATAAATAAACAGATATCAACACAGGCCTAAAATATGGATATGGTTTTTAACAGTAGCACCATTTCTGTCATGATTTTTGCACAAATGGCAAAACAGGTTAATGGTGTTTGAGTCCAATCTGTGGCATAATTTGTACAGTTTTCTGATGTGTGTCATGTGACAAAAGTAGCCCCTTTTTTAGGTACGATCTCCTCGTTTGTCTTGTCCTTCTCCCGTTCAGAATTACTCTGTTCTGTGTCATGTTCACTCTCAGGCAAAGTTCCTGCCTGAATCCATGCCATGTTGAAGAACGCAAAGCACCGTCCAAGTGAAAAATACTGCCGTAAATAATGCGATTTGAGACGCAACAAAATAAATGATAAAGCATAATGCGAAACAATAGACGTTTTTCTAAGGCTTTCTTGACATTACGATACTATACACATACTATACACTAACCTCCCATATGCTCGTCACACCCAAACTAGTTGCCAAATGCCATGACTGAATTTAGTGGCATTTCAGTGTTAATTCTGTCAGTTTAGATTTGATCCGTACAGAGAGTTCTACACAGACTAATACTTACGGCAGGTGGTCAAAGTCTTCCACAGTGCCCCTCGGCCTTACAGTGACCCTGTTGACCTCGTTGTGCAGGCCATCCAGGAGGAAACGCAGGAACTCCTGAGCATCCTGTTGGCTACAAGAAACACAGACAATACATCAGAACTATCTCTATCTCAGACTGTATTCAGACATGTGTGATCTCTGCACATTCAGCCGTTAGTCAGCCCTCAGTCAGAGATGAAGAGGGACAGCTTAAAAACAAAGCTTACTTGTATCCCACAAATCTGGGCGCGTATCTCTGGATCTGAGTTTTGAATTCGGACGGGCTGACCGCCTCACTGCTGGATGACGTCCACATAGTCTGTATCAGCTTGGCAAATTCTACGACAAAGAAAAACTTGAGTTAGTTCAAACAGAAAAGGAAGTGAAATAAACCTATTCTACGACTGTGGACAAAAGTGCAGGAAGTAGAGGTGTATCGGTTCTGAAACTGAGACCGATTCTGTGATACAAAAACCAACCCAACCCGCTACCACTGCTGTTGAGCTCAGGGTTTTCCCAATTATTATGAGGTTTAGTGCAGCACCCAAGCCATGTTGGGCACCAAACCAAATTCATGAAAAAGGAATGTGGAGAGCATCAAAACTAACTAAAATGACTTTTCTCAGATCTAATGGTTGTCCCCAGTGGAAGTTTGTTTTTTACGTTTTTTGGATACTTTTAATTTTTTGTACACATATATGATTATAAAAATGGTACAAAATGATGCTAAATTATATATTTTCTAATGAAAAACATTAGATTTTCCCTCTAAGTTAGGGAAAATGCTAGAACTCAAACAGCAAGTCCTCTGAAAACCAAGGGAAACCCCTGAATGTAATGAAACATTTCACATTTAACACGACACAACTGACACTAGAATATGTTTAAATCTAAATTGTTATTCTTTTTAAAGTTAGAGCAAGCTGTATATTTTGTAAATGTTATACATTACACGTATTTTATTGTCTTCCAATTGCATGTGCACCGCGACTATTTCAGATTTAAAGAGAACAGTTTATTTTGAATTGTTCTCTGAGGAAATTAAGTGGTCCTCACTTTATATGAATCCACCTTCGTAAAGAGTTCTTGATATTCCACTTTATATCTGGTGTAATAAAACCCAAAACAAGAACCCAGAAACAAACAAAAATTCTGAAGTTGAAAGTGAACCACAGATTTGTAGAATCGTTACACCCCAGAAGAAAGATACTTAAACACATTCAGGCTGATAATAAACTGGTATTACAATACATTTGCTGCGCTTTTGACATTTTGTAATGAAATTCCAAGCTTTTGTAAATGTGAGTATTGTTTGCCTGTTTTACTAACACATGTACATGAAATTCAAATCCAGTGCAGAGGTGCAGGGGGAGAGAGTGTTACTTTTCAGTGGCTGGGAGCAGGAGTGTTTGTTTTGGGCTCTAGGGGGCCTGTGCGACACGTCTCTCACCTTCCATGAGGGCTGTGTTGGTGCGGCTGTTGTTGTTAAGGTCTCTGCGGTGAGAGTTGTGCAGGCAGTAGTCTCGCAGGCTGTGTGTGTTGCTGAGACACTGCAGGATACTGTTCATGAAACACTGTGAGGGAAAATAACACAGATTGATTTCCTCTCATATTAAATAACAGCAGGTTCCCAGTGTAAAAAAAACAACAACTCTTCATTCATTACTCTCAATGCGTAAAAAGAAATACTGCTATGAGTTCATCACGTTTAAACTAAAAAGGTGAAGTTATACGTATATACATGATGTCTGCACAATTTTCTGGACATTTTGGTCATTGGATTTTCTTTTAAGATTAAAAAACAAATAGTGATCACCAATCCAAACAAAAGTGGAATTCTGCCATACATCGATTAACTGAGAAAATAATCGACGGATTGACAATGAAAATAATCTTTGTTTGCAGCCATAAATCCAATGACTAAAACATATATGAACCTAAAACCAAGTGCAAGAACCCTAGAATGGTTCCCAGGTTCACGTTGTCCAAGACTGTGTACAAACTGCTCTGATCACGTGTCGACATGAGACACGTGCGATTTGGTAAGATCAAACCAGTTAGGACAGAACGGGTCCTCCCTGGTCCATGGTTCAGAGCTCTGTGATTAGGTTACTGTACACACAGTGACAGCAGCGAGCGCACACATACGCACTGTTTATTTTAAGAGCCGCCCTTCTGCCTGTTGCCTGGCAGATACCACTCTGGACCACCACTCTTGTGAAGACAGATATTAACCGAAGTTGAACAGGAACTGGATTTGTGGAATTTAGTATGTGTGTGGCTTCGGCTGCCATAAGTCAGTTGAGAATAACATGAGAATATAGCAAGACTTCAGGCCCATGACAGGAGTAATTAAACACATATACGGTTGATGTACTTACAGTGTTTCCCAGGTTCTTTAGTCCCACAAGGCCTTGGGCACTCTTTGAGTTCTGAAAGGCAAAAGACACAATATTAGATGCACGTTTGCCAAAACTCATTATGCAAGTACATCAACTGGTTTGTTTACATTCCAGGCACCATTAAAATGGGTAATCCTTTTCCTGATACAAGGGGAAAAAATTATGTCATGTCTTTAATTCTGTTCAACTTTAAGATTTCCTACAGTTACATAGATGCCTTCAGACCAGAAGTGAAGGAAATTTGGGAAACTGTGAAAATATTCCACAAAGTAAAAATTCTGTATTCAAAACCTTATACTCATATGTAAAACCATGAGAAGTCAAAGTAGTCATTGTGCAGTGAAATGGTCCCTGTCAGTGTTTTACTATTATATATGATGTTTTTGGAGTAATTTTACTGTTGCATTCATGTACAGTATAAGTTGAATTTTACTGCTGTAGATGTTTAATGTGGAGCTCATTTTAAATTACTATATATGCTGTTGGGTGGTACTTTAGTCAACATCAATGCATCCTATTCTAAAAGATCATATGTTTATGAGAAACTGGATTCAAATCAACTTCTCATGAGCTCAAGAAGTAGGAGAATATCACAATTTATCACAAACATTCAAAATCACTGGGGATGCACGGCTTTCACTTGACAGGAAGGGGATGAAAAATTGCAATCTGAAAAGTAACTAATGCTGTCAAACAAGTAAATATCCATAAATCTGTGCTGAAGCCTTAAAAAGTTACGGCTCATACACCCAAAGTTGGTTGGGAATAATCGTGTTTGTACGTTTTCCTCAGTACAAGGTAATTCAGTGATATTTGTCTGTACATCCATGTATACTAGAGATTAATTAACTAGATACCAATTAATTGGGCCAATAAGACGTTATCACTATAGTTAATATTATTATAAGTGGAAATACTGTATTTGAGGGAAAATAATAGCTTTAAAGATGCAAATCCCCCCCAACTATATTATTTTTACTACATAACTAACTATATTTTGCAGTTAATTTGATGTTCAGTGATTCAGATTTATTTATTGAAGTATTAACTGAATATATGCATCTTTTCAGACATGCATAATGTCTGAAAATGAATGCATAATGTTTCAGTGTCAAACTTTTAGGGGTGAATACGATATCATGATTAATCTGGTATTATTTTTTCTATATTATATCAGCCTTTAAAAATCTACTATTGGTTTAAATGTAGCTCATTTGGCAAACTTTTAAATGTAGCAATTTAACAAACGTAAATAAATATAGGCTAAATATATGGGGACCAAGTTTTCTCCTAGAGTACGTTACTCAGTGTCACTACACTTTCTGACATGACATGGATTTATTTTTCTTGTTTTCAGTTTTCTACTGAACTACCTGGAAGGTAAACTGAACATGGCTGGCAGCTGTTTACCAACACTGTTAAAATGTTGTAGGCTGGATTTTGTACCATGATAAAGCATTAAAAACGAAGGCATCTGATAACGATGTTGTCTATCTATAGTTTGCATTTGAATGTGAGTCCCGTATCTGTTTTGGAATGACAGGAGGTAGTTTTTTTGTTGTTTGTTTCCTGGCGAGCTTTGTCTTCAGAGAGGAACTTGTTTTTGTTATCTCAATCCAGTTCCTCTCTAGGTAATCTGTCCCTGATGGCAAAGATCTGATCAACAACACTAGATAACACTGAATACCAGAAGGATTTTCAATACAGTAGCTTTTACTCATGCAGGTTTTATGCAGAGTATCACGGGGAGAAAAAAAGCCTGAAATAAAGACATTTAGCTCAGTGAAACACACCAGATGGCAAAGCATATTATCGTGATTTCAGAATCTTGAAATGGTACAAAATGCTGTACAGAACTTATGTCACCACTTGCTGCGGTTAGGTTTTATTACATAAGATTGGTGGTTATATAATTGAGTATCTAGAGGAAGAAGTAACAAAGAAAGCGGGGGTGGATAAGGAACGCGTGCGTGCCCTCGACTAAGAAGCAGAGGCAGTGGACAATTATGCTTGTATAACAAATAGGATTCATTTTTTAAAGCACATTAAATCCACCAGCATTTCTAAAATTCATGCCAGGTCAGATCATCATGCTCTAATGATCATGTGGTTGGTAACTGTGATATTTCATGCCGTCGATTCATCAGCTGTCAGAATCTCTGAGATCGACTCGTGCACAAAGCATTTCTTTTAACTGGTATTTCAAATATTACAGCCTTATCATCGCAAACCTCTCTACGAAAGCAACAAAGGAGACTGAATTCACTTATAAAAACAACCAAACTAATGGTACACTGAGAAATAGAAAAGAAACAGCCTGGTAACTTGAGCTTGCATTTTCTCGGCGGAGAGCAGAACTCTGCAGAGCAGGCAGCTCAACACCGGTCACCTGATCTCACTGGCAACTGAAATCTATCTCACCCACATGCACCTGTGGTGAAGTCAGAGCACATTTACTCAGTGTACTGTGTTTCAGGACCACCGTGGAATTAAATGAATAAGAAGTGTTTCCATAAGGGTGCAAAAGAATATGGTTTAAAGAAGGGCTAGTGATCGTGAAGTTGTAGTTGATGATTAATTGTCTTGCATATAATTGTGAATGATTTTTCTCTTCATTTTATGCCACTATAAGACTAATAATAGTTGAATAATACACATACAGTACATGTACAAGTACTATGTACAGTACATGACTGTGGTGACAATCACCACTGTTTAAACAGCCACAGATTTTCATTTAGCATACATGAGTGACCACACATTGTTCATTTAATGACCTCGCTGACCCAGGGGAGTAGTCTGTGATCACACCATTTAAAGAGTACACTAATGGACTCAGATATGGGTGTGTGCTGGGAGGGGCTGTGCAGTAATTTTTATATTTTTCATTGCTTCAGATCAACATTAATAATTATAATCATATCATAACTAATATAAGAATAATGATTATTTTCCAATTAGTCAATTAGCTGTTTGGTCAATAAAATAAAAATGGAAAAACTAATTTGAACTAAAATATAGAAATTGTAAAATGTGCTAGTCCTCATGTGTAGTGGGCCGTATGATATGGAAGTAAACCTGGAAACAGGAAAACGTTTTGTGTATGTACGAGAAACATTTAGTTCTAAAAGACCCCATCTTGGAGTCCAGCATCCAGTCCAATTAATACATTCAGGATAAAATGTCATTACTTATTTTATCCATTTACACGTTTGCATGAAATCTTGTTAGAATTAGCACATTAATTCATGAGATATGGCCAGAAACGTGTTTTGTGAGGTCACAACCAGCTTTTTTCCCCCCATCGGTTCATCTTTGAGTCCAAGTGAACATTTGTATCACATCTGAAGAAATCCCTCAAGGTGCTCCTGAGATATGATATTCGCATGACAACTCGAAAACATAATAGGTACAGAAAATAACATAAGCACCAAAGCAGCAGTGTCCTGATGTCTGCTGTTGGCCCTATGAAGGTTCCCATGATTGTGAGCATGTTTGTCTGTTCATTAGTAACGTGAGCCTGCAGCTTATCTAGTTATGAGTACCGATACATGAAGAGCTTTTTATATAAATAACCTCTGCCATCTGTCTCCTGTTCAAGAGAATGAGTCCTGCATGTGGAAGGAAAAATTCAATGGTTTAATTAACTGTGGCTTATCTAAATCCTGCTTTCTGTAAATTCCACTATGGTGAACAGAGCACTTTACTGACCATAGAACATAACACACACTTCCTCTCTTATGTCCAGATTCAACAGCTCAGTTTCGACTCTGTTATGACAGCATGCAGAACACATCCTCTCTGGTCACCACAAATTTGATTTCATAACTCGCGCACACTCTGCTCCCCCATCCACCCACTGTGGAATGTGTAAAGTACGTCTGACTTTGCTGCACTCTGCTGAGTAATGCCACGGCCAGCCCCAAAAATAGCAGCTTTGCTTTTAATAACGCCTGCTTGTCCACTTGCAATTGGCCGATCCTTGGGCCAGCCTGGCAGACGTCACGACGATGAAACTACACCCCGGCTCTGTCTCCGTAGCAACGCTATTCTTATTTTTTTGCGGGATGGAAAGCTAGAGGACACCGTGACATCACAGTGACAGAGTTGTGGAGTGTGTGCGTGACTCAGTGTGTGTGTCAAAGTTAGAGTGTGAGGAATTGGCAGTTAATGACTTGTAGCAGTTGTGACTTTTTTTGACTATTTTTAGACTGAAGCTGAGAACACAGACAAACAATATTTCGTTCTGATGCTTAGCATTCCATCACATTCAAACAATGTCATTCAGTGTTTTAACTCAGAATTTTATCCTGTCTGCAGTCACGTTTAGACCACCAGGGGCCCTGTCCACACTACGACAGATATTTTGCAAAATAAACATTTTTCTTTATGTTTGTGCCTCATAAATGGTGTTTTATATCACTTAAACTTTTTTAAATGCTTTCCATAAGATTTTTAAAAACCAGCAAACAATGACATCACACCACAATTTGTGCATTTCCTGGGCCATTTTGTGTAATGAGGATGCACCTGACACTAGGGTTGGTTGATGTCTATCTAATTGCTATGAGACGATGTCTTCAGTGAAACATCAGGATGGATGATGACATTGGGGGGTCATGTGCAGCTTCAGGTAGTGAGTTGGGAGAAATGTTGTTGGTAGTTTCTAGAGTAAAATACATTTTTTACTCAAACACACCTATAAATATTAGTACCAATATTCTCCTCTATATAGAGCTGTATGATCAGCATTTGGATACAGCATTAATGTACAAAAGTCAGAAATGCTGAACGCACACTGAAGGTAAATTATACTACATTTAATAAACTGTCACTGTTTCAGTGCATGAAATATGCCTTCTGTCTATTCATTTGACAAACACTCAATAAAATGCTCATTTAATCCATGCATATCACGTCTTCATTTATAAAAGAGTGTGGCAAACAGGATTCTTTAATGTGTGTGTGTGATCTGGCTCGAGCCTGTAGCATGACTATAATGACAGCTAATTCCGTTATGCAAATTTTCCTTTATAAGCAGTTTAAGCTAGCATAAAGTGCATGTGTACAAGAGCTTCCAATCTTAACAGTGAAGCTGGACCAGTGGATCAGTATTGATATTAACACAAAACATAAGGCCATCACGGATGACGTGATCACTTTGTGGTCCATCGTCATCAAACATGATCTCCCGTCAACACACAGAGCTGTTTCTCCTGCCCCCTCCACCCAAGTCTCACTCGTCGCTTAAACCCAGTGGATTATTTCCAGTTAAGTGAGAAGAAATCTAACACAAAAAGGACAATTTCCTGTTGTGTGCTACATGTATGAAAGGGCAAGAAAATGCCTTTACATTCATCCTGTTACATTAAAGCAGGGGACTCAAATAAAGACATATTTAAAAGGATTCAGCAAAAGCAAAGCAGCAAAAGTCAAGATATCGTGACACAATCAGTGAGTCAGAGTTTTATTCTTGGACTCAAAAAGCTCAGAGAAGACATTCTAAAAGTACTCCTCAGGACACATAAACGTATGTTTGTGTGTGGAGTGTTAACAGATATCAGAATTTATGTTCAACCATTTGCACATCAGCATCAAAGCTTGTTGACGGCTGAGTGCTTGTATCTTATGACTGCGTTGTCACACGTTGCTTGGATACACTTCCACCATTTTTGTCATGCATTTAAGCATCTTTCGTACAAATACCTTGACTTTTAAAAACACCACAGAACTCACTGCATGATAGAAAAGGAGGCAAGCTGAGGTGGATGATTGTTTCAAGAGAAGAGATAAATGAAAGTGACAGTCACAAGAGGGACCATACATCTACTGTTTATATTCCCAGTCGTTTCATGTGAGAGGACTGATGCATACAGTACACAAAAGACACAGCCCAGGGGAATGACTTTGTATAAATGCTCTATTCATAAATGTCAGAAGCAACTCAGGCAACTAGTGAGCTACTTTTGAAATCCTACTCCTCTGGGGCTAGAAAGCATCAGGAACAGAGAGGCCACATTAAAAAGCATTCCAGTTGCCAGGTTGAACTGGGGTTCCGCTTCCTAAAGCCTGGAATGAGAGACAGCGGAAAATGCTCCTTTGGCATGTACCCAGCCATGGTGTAAATAAAATCTGTCCATCCATTGGGCTCAATTAAGTCAAAGATCTGGACTGCTGGCTGGAGGGATGAAGAGTGGTGTTTGGGCAGAGGAAATGGGTCAAAGCAAGGTAAGGAAGCTGGAAGAAGCAAATAATCCCTGATTCTGGCTTTCCTTTCCTCCATGACTTAACAGGAAATTGAAAGAAGGCAGCATTGCACCAGGCTAAGAAGGAGAGACAGAGGCTGATTAGCTGATTACACTTACAGTAAGAGAGGTATGATGTGCAGCTTTACAGGCACGAACAGAGAACCTCTGTGTCTTTAGTTGTGTAGCAAACAAACTTATGCTTCTTGGCTTAAAAGTTCATCCTACCACTTAAAGAGGTACAAGACACAAAAACATTTTTTGAGCTGTAAACTGAAAACTTGTATTTTTGTATTAATGGCTCAACACGCCACTTCCTGTCTTGAAATAATCTTGAGTCTGCCCACCCTGATGGTGATGTAGAGTCACTGTTTGTGATTACTCTACATCATGTAATTTGTATAAGAAAAACTGAACTGAAGTGGTTATTTCACTCTATTTGAAACCACTGGATTAGCTTTGAAAAAACAAGCAATTGTACATCTTTAACCACTGCTTCGATCACCTATTTTGTTTAGGTGTTAAAACACCCGTTTCCTACAGTAACACAGTGGGCTGGCCAATGGAAGCAGGCAAAGAATCGCAGTGTGGTCGGTTTGAAGAGTGCTTCAGGGCTTTGGTTCCCCATTGGAAAGGGCTGTATAATGGCAAGGTGAAAATAAATATAGCACACACATAGCATGATTTTTTTTTGGTGGTGAAGCAGTATAAAAAGCCAAACTAACCCTTTCAGTCCCTCACTGTGATTCTCTGTCCTGTGGATGTCCCTAACTACTCTTGTCACACACATCCACGCTTCCCCCCGCGGCCCCTTCTCAACCCTCCTCTCAGCCTCTTTCCAACTTTTTTGAACAATCAAGCAGTAGGTGGAAATAGGCTCATAGTGGGGGTGAAGTTATTCTTTGACAAACTTTGGCCTGCAGAGTAGAGATTAACCCGTCTCACGCATTCTGTGTTTACATCCAACACAATCTTAGGAATCCAAGTGTAACAAATGCCGGACATGCTTTGCTTTAGAGGCAGACACCAGTTGATGCTGATCAAAAAGGTGATGGCAGGAAAGGCAGATGACTTTACGGTGAGTAAAGAATTTTTAACGCTACAAGCTTGTCATTAGGGAATAACAGTATAACAATAATAAACTGATTAAGGCAAGGACACAAATAATGGGCAGTTAAAGTTTGTAATTCTTAATGTAAGAATGAAATTACTATAATGGAGTTATGACGCATAAAGATAAGTGTAAATTGTTAAGGGAAATTCTTTTTGTTCTCAATGTTGTTTAGTTTGTTCATATAATACAAATATATAAATGGAAATGTTGTAGGGGTAGGAAGTGTGTGGAGCAGGAGTGGGGATAAATGGGTTTTTTTTACTGTATAGAGTAAAATACATTAAGTATAAAGACTAAGACAGTGGAAAGGTTATATTTTTCCTTACAATTCTTTTAAGAAAAGCTCACAGGGCTTTTTTATAGAAATGTGAAGCATTAACAAACATTAATGACTTGTCAAAAGCAACTTTTCTTGGATGTAATACTAGAGAATGAGTCAACACATACTACTTGCTTACAAAATTAGGGCTTTGGGGTTTGTTTTTTACACTTAACATAATCTAAATAAAAAATAACAGCAGGTAAAATTAAATGTATTGTGCATTTTGAGAGTTTAAAAAACATATTCTTGCTGCTTTAACTGTGGTGAAGTTCACATTAAACTGAACCTGTTACACAGATGCTACCTTAAACAACCTGCAGCGCCCACTCAGTGGCAGCAGCAGCTCTCCAGTAACCTAAACCCTGTGGAGGCAGAAGATGGTGTGAGAAAATAACAAGCTCAGGGTGCAATGATATCGCCTAATGAAATCCCAGCAGGAAGCTTATCCAAACCATAAATGAGTGCACAGGAGCATTTGGAAAAATCTCTACACCGTCTGCTGAAACATTTAACTAAAGAAATAAAATTAAATAGGAGTGAGTGAATGGAACAAACAGCAGAGCGTATCACGATATACTGCATTTTAAATAATGGACAAATTGATACTTTATCATGCTGCTGCAAAATAATTAAAATATCTAGTGCTGCCATAAAACTGCCCATAGAATTACAACATGTTTCATAATAGTCATACAAACTGAAATATATTAAAGCAAAGTAAATGTCATGTAAGCTGTTATATCACTCAGCCCTGAATGACATCAAGAAAATGTCAAAACTTCTAGACTTACAACCAGAGAGGAAAGTATTTATTTATATTTTTTATAGTATTTATACTCTCCACTACTTTATACTTATAGGCAGAGGTAAATATTGTACTTTTTACTCCACTACATTTGTCTGACAGCTCTAGTTACTTTTCAGATTACAATTTTTCATCCCCTCCAGTTCAGTGAAAACCACATACCACATATGGATTTTCATTGTTTGTGATGAACTGAACTATTAAGTGTTCCTTTTTGGTTGAGAAAATTCTCCTCTGTCTTAAACTAAATAAACTCTTTTAAAACATTCTTGGATTAGCTGGAAAATGTTTGCTGTTGTTCTGAGCTCTTCAAAAGTTGACATTATACGTGGTTCTCACAGGACAGCGACACTACAAGCATAAGATGATCTTATAGAATATGATGCATTACTGTATATTAGACTATTCTATACTGTAAACTACTCTACAGCAGGAACCATTTTACTGTACAGTGACTACTTGACCTTTCCATACTCTAACTACAGTTTGTTGATAATACGTACACTTACTTAGGTTCTAAATGCAGACCTTTTACTTGTAATGGAATATTTTTGCAGAGTGGAATTAGTAGTTTTACTTAAGTAAATGATCACAATATTTCTTCCACCTCTGGATACAGCTGACAGTAAATATCTAATTGCAATATTGGCAATGCTGTTGCTGCCTGACACCAAAGCAATAACCAGCACAGCTTTTACCCCTTTATGCTCTGCTGTGTCTCCGGGGCCGTAAACTAAACTTCACACTACCAGCAGCAGGATGCCTGGGTCCACCTGGCAGTGCAGAATGCCAACTGCTGATTGGCTGGCAAAGCAGCGTGAGAGAGAGCAGCAGAACAGTCTGTTCTGACCTGTCTCTCCATTTGGCAGACCATCATAAACAATCTCACTCTCCCTCCCTCCCTTGACAGGGAAAGCGAGTCGATCTATTTATTTTACCCATCTTAGAAGCACACAGGGATGAAATCAGTCACCAGAGCTTGTTGTGCCAGTGTCCAGTGATGTAGAGCCACTGCTCATCTCTCTCACACACTTACATGCCAACAAGTAAACAGTGAGATCCTCTTACTGAGAAGAATGGCTGTCTTTCTGAGAAATACAAGTAAATATAGCCAACGATCCTTGCAAATGGCCCCTTGGTTGCATTTCCCTGGATCAAAGACACACCTCATGCACTGTCTTCACCCACTGGGGTTGTCTCATTAGGATTCAACATTGTTTAGATGATGGCTGCAGAATATTTAAACATAAACCAATGCATTCTCGTGGCTTCTTACATAACAGCCCATCTTCACACATCTATGTTCACTGGTATGCACGTCTCTAACAGGAAAAAAATTCACTCACAGTGGTTGAAAAGTAAGCTATTCACTAAAAGGCTTCTGTTTATATTATGGTGAAGCCCAGGCCTCTGTCTGGAGATTATTCCATAGGTCTTAACAGGTGGACTGCACACTCATATGGACCATTACTGCCAAGTTACTCCCACTACAGTGAAAAACAATGCTTTGAATTGGACCCAGACCAGAAACCACATGCTGTTAATAACTGTTCAGATTAAAAAGATCTTTTCGCTTTTAATCATTATTTTCATTATAATGCAGTCACTCATTATTTGCTTAATTGACCTTAATTAAGTAACAAGTAACTGTTCAGTCTATAAAACTTAAAAAACATGAACAATGATTTCTAGGGCCGGGTGTCATTCAGATGTTTTCATACCAGTACTGATACCAATACTTCAATACCAGTTCCCAAATTATACTTTTTTACTTACCAATTTTGCATTTTAATGAAAGGAAACTTACAACTTACTTACATCCTTAGGCACTGACATTTGTATCAAACAACACCAGGCATTTTTCAATACTCGCTAATATAAGCAATTCAGTTGGTGCCATAAAAGCACTGAAGTTCAGTACCCAGCCTTTTTGATTTCAAGCTGAATGACATAAAGCAAAAATTAGCTGATGAAATGGTTTTACCCGTGAGGAGTTTTGTCTACACCTGCCATTTACTTGGGAGTATTAAAAAAGTGTTCACATTAATATTATGATATTGATTTAAATTAGTGTATATCACACAGCCATTTAAATCGCATTCCAAACCCGACATTATCCAATTTAGACTAATAAAAAAAACAGAGGAAAGCTGAAAATACTAAATTTTTAGCAGCTGAAACCAGAACATTTTTTTTTGCCAAAAAGATGACGTTAACAAATGTTTGAGTGTCAGAACTGTTGCAGACTACTGTTCTGTTAATCAACTAGTTGGTAAAATCATTTGAGAATGTATTTTGATACTACTGACCACAGAGGACGTGCTAGAAAGCTGCAGCAGAAACAACCTTTTAACCTTACAGCTGTTGGATCTGGACTGCTGTGAGCCTGCTGTGTACTAACATGTGGATCTCTTGTATGCAAAATCCTGCAAATACACACCAAGAGAACATTGGGGCACGTTTTCTTGCCATACATGCAGTGGTCTGCAAAGAGGGAGGGGTAGAGGACAGATGATGAGCAAAACCAAAAGGGGAAGGACAGGACAGGAGGAGCAGGTGGATGGTGAAAACAAAACATAAAGCGAGCCAAGCTGCCAGGCCTGGACTGGACTAAAGTGTATTCTAATGTGATTTCATTACATAACAAAAAGCTGGCACACAGCAGTCCCACTCCACGTTGTGGCTTGGGAATATGCACATGTACAGACACACACAATATTAGCAGCAAGGATCTGATGAACTCCAAAGTCATCCCTCTTCCTCTCTTATGCTGACAGTTATGGCTGACGAGTGGGCTTTTAAATCTCAACTCTACAAAGCACGTGCAATTTCACCCTCCATTCATCTCCACAGGATGAAGACTGTAATGGAAAAAAAATACCAGGCTCTCTTACTATCAGTCAGACTGATAGTAGAGTAGGGCTCCATCCTAATTACCAGTGCCATTTCCAACTTAATCAGTAATCACTTGTGTCAATATTTTGGTTTGTTGAGTTAAGGTTTTTATTAAATCTTGGCTGATGACTGATGAACACCTCTGTTATTATGTATGCGCAGTGCATTTTTAGTTCTTTTTTCTCTAATGCCCTGTTTCTATCGAATTTATTTCCTTTCCATGCTGATAAAAACACAAGAAGAAACACTATTTCCCTCTGACTTGTGGCATTATCTGAACATGACACTAGTAATACAAAGTAAATATTAACAGCAGCATTCAATTAAAATGAATACAAATGATTTGATAACCTATAAATACAGCTCTGTACATTATGTACTCAGATCTGCATCTTCTATATATGAGGCTATGGCCATATGGAAACAGCCAGGGGCAACATAGTATCCTGTAAATAAGGGAGGCCCTGATAGAATGGGCTGTTTTTTATATCTTTTCATTATATGCCTATACAGTGGGATACATGAGAGCAGTATAGTAAGAGCAGCTGTAGTGTAAGAGGGGGATTAAACGGTGGTTATATAACCAGTGACCTGCCAGTGTAGGCCTACTGATCCTGGCACAGCGGAGTACAGCGGCTTAAGAGAGCGGCTTACCTCTGCAAATGACTCACTTCAACGTTCACATCAGCTTTCATGCATAATATTAGAAAGAAAAAAAAAACCCCATCTGAGTCTTCTTCATGATAACAAAAAGCCACGTTTCTGCCTGGTACAACTCTCCTCCAAAACCTGTGAACCCTCATCAGAGTCGTAGGAAATTAAGTATAACCTTTAATACAGTATACTGTACCAAGCTTTGAATAAATAAAGCATACTGTGAGCCATTAAGCAACACTTTGTCATGTATTATTTAATTTGGACTCTTCGTTCATATGGTTAAAACCACCCACCGCGGTTTATTCTGGTGACATAACATACAGTCAGGAAACAATACACACACCAATTACTGCTTGACTGAATACTGAATAACCAATATGTGAATTGTTTTGCTCCATTTCATAGTGAGTATCACATTTACAAAGCGTCTGAACTCATCTCTTGTCACTTTTTTCCCATTACAATTAAATTATACGAAATGAAAATAACATGTCATGATCTTTGAAAGGATTTCGCTGTGACGCCCTATTCAAGGCGCATGTAGTCCGTTTCTCCGTTTCTTACCTTGGCTTGGTTTATGAGAAGCCCTACGAAAGTTGACACCAGCACCGAGCCAGACATGCTGCCTTTCCTCCGCATCTCATGCTTCAGAAACGGGAACGCAGCGGCCGGTGGCTCCTCAGGTACGGTCACCGTGTAAGACTGTCGCATGCTCGGCATGCTGGCGGAGGACTGAAAGCGACTGCCGGTGCGAGGTTATTCAGACGAAAGGAGAGGTTTCCCCCAGCGTTACCGAGCCGTTTTCTATTGCAGGAAAGCTTAATTAGACGTTTCACTCCGTCTCTGATAGGCTGTCATTTATTCATTCATTCGTGTAACGGTACCACAAAATTTACGCCGAATATTAGACCTGTGGCTTCCCCTTTAAATGATTACACTATATAATAATAATCCTACGGATAGTGATAAAGCGCAGGTAAAAACACCGAATGACAAAAGAGTCCGTATCATTCTAAGTATCCAGTCCAATAGAGCGGGGTACTGTGAACGGCGATAAATGTATATTGTGTTCCCATTCCGTTTTTACACGACTGAAGGACCACCCCTTTTGGCTCGGCTAAAAGTCGGCCTGAAACAAACGTCAGCACCGCCTCCAGCCGCGCTGTCTGCGTCACAGTCCATCCTTCTCCACGCCGCTGTCACAATCTGAAGGACTAAATGCTGTTATCAAGGAGACTACTCATCTCAGTAATGGTCATGACACAAAACTGACCTTTACCAACCCAACTTATTCAACTATCTTACATTGTACAATAACAGATAAGGCTAGATTGGAAAAACACTGCAGTATACATGGGGCAGTAACGATGTGTGTTACAGTCTGGTCCAGAGGTTCTAAAATTAGTGCCTCTGGACCTAAAAATGGTCCTGACTGATTCACTGCAAACCAGAGGTGGCGGAAATACTCCAATCTAAGTAACATATTCTGTTACAAGTCCTGCATTCAAAATCTTACTTGAGTATAGATGCATTAACATCAAAACCTAGTTAAAGTACTCAAAGTAAAAGTACAGAATGGCTCATTTCACAATAATATATACAACTGGCTTATGTGTTCATCTCTAATGTTCCAGCTGGTGATGGTGGGACTCATTTTACTTACTGTATATACTGTTGGGTAGCTTAATCTGTAATATACATCATGATTTATTAATTATTTTTTATACTGGCAACTGTAGTGGAGTACATACTACGATATTAGCCTCTGAGACACAATGGAGTGGAAGTACAAAGTAGCAGAAAAATACTCCAAGTACAAGTACAGGTACTGTGTTACATTCCACCACTGCTAACACAAAGAATAGTGTTGTAATAGTTACCTCACTCTTATCTGAGTCTATTGCAATAAGACAATGTAGAAAACTGACACAGATTTAGGCAAAATCCTTCTCATCATCTCAAGTACGCACAGGTATACTTCTCAATTCCAGAAGTTAACAACAAGAAAATCCTCTATGTGGCTTTGAGAAGAAATATAATAAATTAGGGATCAAGCATACATTCTTTTTAAATACAGATTTCAACACTGGACACCTGTCAGAATTGTATGCATCAGCTTTCAATGCTGTTAACCAATTACTTGTTCTATGAAAAAGAATTTATATGACTCTGAAATTGACACTGGTTTTCAGTTTTTGGTGACCTAAACTTTTTTTTTTAAAGAAACTACTGATGGGTTCATGTTTACCTTTGTTCCATTTCAGTTCATTCACTGGACTTGAACTGCTTACATTTCAATAAAACTGAAAAACTGGGGTAGTTCTAAAATGTTGTGTACTTAAACTCGTAGTATATGAATAATTACACATTTTTGTTCTTAAACATCATTCAGGTGGATGACATACAAAAGTATGACTGAATCTATCTGAGCCAGAAGCACACGGCAATAGATCTGTTTTTATATACATGAGGGTTGTATTTCAGCACTTCCATCATAGTTCAACAGGCGTAGTGGTAGGAAAACAAGACTGTTATTGCATTGCTTTTAGTTACACAAGGGTGTTGACTAGAAGCACCTCATGACTGTTGGAAGTCTTGATGACAGACAATCAGTCTGACCCGAATGATACATCTTCACTTTTACCATCAGTCATTTGAAGGACATAAACAATTAATACTTAACTCATTAGCAACAGATCCCACCAAATGTACTGTGCGTTCCTCTTCAGCTTGCACGGCTGAAACGTGTGCAACATGTTCTTAGCAGCAATCTCATGACCCAAGTCCCAAAGCGTGTGTACACAACAAACAGCAAAGGAGTACATTCCATCACTAGGCTAAACATGTGTTTGTATGTCTCAATGGCTAAATCCATGAGGTGGAAAAGTGCACTTTTAGAAAGGGGCAAAGAATCACTGTTTATTCTGATATTGATGCAAAGAGCTCGAATCAAAATGGGACAGAAGCAGTTTCTCAGCACTGCTATCTAGGAGAAGTCAGAGTACAATCACCTTGGGATAACTGTTCTATTCCCTAAATTAAATTAAGAACATTAGTCTGGCAGTCAAGTGTTTAAATTTAACCGCAATGCAATGCCACAGGTAACCAATTAAAACACATTCAGACTTGAGTCTTTCGTCTACATTCCTACAAGTTGCTGAATGCTGATATCGTGTCAGTCAGAGAACATAGGATGGTTCTGAACAGAAAGAATCCTTCTGTACAAGAACAGAATGTTTCCTCTACAGACATGGCACAACTTCTGAGGTCTGCTGCAAAATCATTAACCCAGCAAAACCACAGCGGTCAATTAATACAAGAGCCAGTTGAGCTGATGATTACATAATATCTACTCAAGGTACACTTGATGGGGCTTTCAATCATATATGATATACAGCTCTGAAAAAAATTAAGAGATCACTCCATATTTCTAGATGTGAACAACACTGACAACATTGAAGGTGATCCAGAGGAAGATGGATGGTTACAAGCCATCAAACAAAGCTGAAATGTTTGCATTTTTGCACCAGCAGTGACATAAAGCATGACCAGCTGTTAATGACATGAGTTCCATACATAGATCAAATCATAAAAGCTGAACAAATTTATTCTTCCATTCATTTATGATGTCTTTGAAATCCCAGAAAAAGGTAGCAAGAGGACCTTTAGTTGAGGTCATTTTGTTGCATATAAATTTTCATATTGAATGTTCTCTTTAAAAGCTAAAAAAACTAGATGTTATTTGCTGAAGGCTTTACCTGTATCAATACAATCACTGCCTGTGCTGAAGTGAAAGCTGACCCACAAAGCAAAGCTCTTGATTTATTGTTCATTCGCAAATGCTCAAGTATAGTTAGGAGCTTTGGGAAACGACCAAAAGTGGTTGAGATAAGAACTGTAAGCTGCTGGCTAGACTCAGTGTTTGTGAGAAACTCAGGGTTCAGGAGGCGTTTCAGGTGGTGTGGACGCCTGATAAAGACATCCACACAGTAAAAATGACCAGACTGTTACATGTTCGTTTTAGTATTAGGGTGGAAGATGTTAAAAAAGAAAAGTAAATAGGTTATTTTGTGTGCCCTGCTACCACCATGACCCTGAAATATGAAAGCACCATAACAATTCAGGGATGGATGCACAAAGAGGTGGGTGTAAATAACAGCAAACAACTAATATTGCTCTGTGCAAAGACCATTAAAATACTTAATAATAATAATATACTTTTGTTTTATTGACAACTATAAAGAATATTACAATGTCTTGCTTGATTTGAGGTCAAGATGCATATACCAAATTAGGGCCAGTCTATCTATTGTCCTGTTCAATTAGCTGTCCTGACAGACAACACTGTACGCTGACCCACAAAAACATAGCATTCTCTCACCCATTACAACAGCTTATGAAACTGAGCTATTAATGTGCTGGCCTTTATTTGTAAAAGAACAAAGTAAGCTTGTACTAGACTGTGTTTTTCATTTCACCATAAGCTGTCTGACCAGGGTGGTGAGTCGGGCAGCCTAAAAATATTGTTGACTCAACAAAAGTCTAGACACAAAGCAAGAACAGAACTACTTGGGGCAAAATCAAGACGAATTTTAACTCAGGCATGCCAGACTGGCATTACCGCAGCTTTCTGTTTATAGGAGCCAAAGATCCTTGTCTAAGATTTATGAACCATGCATGCCTCCTGAACAAAACCTTAATAAGTATGAACAGTCATAAGCAGAGTTGGACTGACTTTAAAGGCGACATGCTTTTTAAGGTTATATTGTTGCCTTTATTAGAAAGTGGGGAATAAAATGCAGCCAGGAAACAAAGGTAGAGGGATAGAAGGTCCCCACGGGAGGATGAGAACTATGGACAATATGCTTATACATAATGGATGCTCTGTAACTTTCACTTATCAAAGTGCTCCATTGAAGTCAACACTGTAAATGTCAGTCTGAAAATGGAGCCAATAGTTTAGCCAGTAGAGGGTGGAGGTTGGTGAAAAATAGCTGTTAGTTAATCTACAAAAACTGATCACCAACTATTTTGATAATCTGGTTAGTAATTTTTCCAGAAAATATGCCAACATTTCTTACATACATACTTGATACTTCACTTCCAATCCAATGTAAACTTAATATCTTGAAGTTTTGGACTGCTGGTTAATATATATATTAACTATACTTACTAATTTGAAAGAAAACTATAATATTACTGATACTGATGTATATATATGACGATATATATATCGTCATATCGTCATATAT
>JAPQRN010000006.1:4973305-4993573 GCA_037367275.1 Coranthus polyacanthus | reverse complement strand
ATATATGACGATATGACGATATATATATCGTCATATATATACATCAGTATCAGTAATATTATAGTTTTCTTTCAAATACATTGGGCTGGGGGTATGTTCACAATTAACCTGTATGATCATTTGACTGCTTGGATTTCTCAGCTTGCCCTGTCAACCTCAGTATTTGTTGAGTACAGTATTGTTTTTATCTGACAGAAATTCCAGACAATAAATCTAATGCTTTTATTGGGGTTCTACTATAGTTGCTAATGTATGTGTAGCTAGCCAGCTGACTAGCTAACCTACAACTTAAAGGTTCAGTGGACAATCTTTACTGACATCTATCAGTGAAGTTGCAGATTGAAACACTCTACCATCATCTCCCCCCTGACCTACAGTGGCCCTTAAAAACGTGAAAGTCGCTCGTCAGAGCCAGTGCTTGTTTTGTCCATTCTGGGCTGTTTAATTAAGAACATATTAACTCTGGTCCACACTCAAACAGTAGGTGACTGTAATGCACCTTAATGCTGGATGCCATCTGCCATAAAATGGAAAAAGGGCACAAAGAGCTTTTCACAGCTACAGTAGAAACATGGCGGGACAACATGGCGGACTCTATGGAGGCGACCTGCTCCCACTGTAGATATAAATGGCTGATTCTAAGTTTGAAAAACACAACAATTCTTATTTTCAGGTGATTAGAAACTGATGAAAAGATAATTATGAATATTAAATTCCATCTTTGTAAATAGATTTCCCTAACCTCCAGGTGATCTTACCCACTGTACATTTAAGTGAGCTGTATCACAACAAGCTAATGCACAACAAAAAACATTAGGGAGAAAACAAGCTGTACTTAATGAAGTGAAGGCCATTGTTTTATTCTGATAATGCATGAGAAGCTTTAAAGGGACATAAGAGAACCAGATGGATCATACACCAAGCCGACACTGTGTAATCTTCCACAGAAACACTCATGTAATAAAAAGCTTTTTCCTCAAATGTGTCCTGATCTGATTTGAATATTGTGTAAGAGAAATGGGGAAAACAAGGATGACAGTCATGTTAACCAGCTTGTCTTACTAATAAACATGGCACAAGATAAACTGGATGATGAGGCACCAGCAGCTGCTATTTTTGTGTTTACCAGGATTGTGTTTACCTTTCTTTGCCAAAGCTATTTCTAGATACCTTTCAACCCTCACTTTGGGTTTAAACATGCATCACAACAACAAGAGGAAACTGGTCATTTCACTTGTTCCCTAGTCATTATGTAGGACTGGTATCAAATAAAAAGATACAATAGCAAACTAAGAACAAAACACATTACATTTGAAAAAGGCATAAATTTGTTTTTTAAAAAGGGAAAAAAGCCTACAGTTTGCAATAGGCTTATGATAACTGTCAAAAAATAAAGCCTACAGTTTGCAATAGGCTTATGATAACTGTCAAAAAATAAAGACTCCAGCCCTCCTTGTTGCTTTCCTTAGCTTCAACACCAGGACCACTAAGGTCTGGCGATGGCTGACCTACTATGACATGATGAGAGGTCAGGAAACGGTCACAGAGTCACCATGACGCCCATCAGTCATAAGATCATTCCTGACATTTCCTCCAAAATGTATCAGTCACTGGATACGCCTCAACCAGGACACGACACACCACTCGTCACATCATTGTCATCCTCATGTTGTAGATATTTCTAATGAATGATGACATCTGTTTAATGCACGTGAGCTGGCTAACAGATACACCCATCAAATATACCTTTGTCAAGTTTAGATGAGTGTTAGCTGATAAGAACTTCATTTGTTGAGGAATCAATATGTACTGTATTTATACATGGAATTCTACTTTTTACTCATTCATTCAATGTTTACTTTGATTCAGAATATACTGAGGTGAAGACCTCATTTTCAATATAGCCAAGTAAATAAAATAAACAATGGTGATAAAAATAATGAAAGGCAAGTAGTAAAACAATAAAACTAGCTGCAGCAATTAAAATATAAAGCAATGAATCAACTACAATAAGAAAAGCTAGAGGATGATAGATAGAATAAAATACAAAATAAAAATTAGAATAAAAAAATGAAGCAAGTTTAAGATCTTTCATTGTGGGTGTATAGTGACTAAGAATTGATAATGCAATTATTTGAGCACATACGAAAAGGGCCCACGTGTTATTATTAATATTGTATTAATTAGAGGTTTGATTAGATAGCTTTGAATTAAATGTTAAAAATGATCAAAAAAAGCTACATACTAATTGATTTTGTATTGCCATATATAATAACCAACTAATCAGTTCAGCAATATAAATCTAAACTACTTGCTTCTGCAAACTGAGGTTAGAGCTTCATCAGCGCAGACGCTCAGTCCTGAGGGAAAAGGGGGATTAAATGTGCCTGGGGTTAATTAACAGTGTGAATAGCCCAGCCAGTGACTTCCAGTTAAACCTCTGTACTTGTCATGATAGATGGGTGTTGATTACTTAATAGGCAAATGAGAATGAAAGAAAGACAAGTTTAAGCTTGCCATTTGTTCCTGATTCCACATGAGGAAACAGTCAGTGCTAATTGTTTTGTTATCAACTGAGATGTGGTGCAGGTTACTGAATGTGCAACAAAGTGATGATAACATTTTATTTAGCAGTTTGTGATGAGTAGGCTAAATTGTGTCACAGTGATATGTTTCTGAATGGAGATTTGTAAGAACTAAACAGGAACACCTGACTGATTAGAAAATGTAAAGCTGTAAAGTGTTTATTTTTATACCCAATGATGACAGCAAATAGCTACCTCCAAGGGACCAACTGGTTAATGATTTTTTATCCTATACTCTAGAGTACTTTAAGTACATGTGGGTAATAATATACTGGATGAGTCAGACATCATCACTAAGGTGAATTAAAGCGCACCGCCAAGTATAGTCTGACCAATGCAGGATAAAAAAAAATCCTTATCCCTTATATAAAAATATTCACTATGTACAGTATGATATCAATGTAGCTCTATTTTTTTCCTTTAGGGTCACTGTACATTACTGTACAGACCAAAAATTCATTATTTAAACAACTGGTATTAAGCCCTCACTTTAAGGTAGTGGCCATAACTTAAGGATACTGTATAATAAAGCATGATGCAACGCTTCTGACAGTTAATTGTAAGTACAGTTCAGTTAAATAATGGCTATCGCACAGTGTAAACCTTATGTAACAGAGCTGAACATTGAACGTTGTATTTTTAATATGTAGTTCAATATTTGAAGATTATATACTGAGAAAGGATTCTAAATGCTTCGAATGCATTAAATTCTCACTAATCTTCCACTCACTTCCCTCTTCCACTTTCCCTCCCCTCATGTAAGATGTCACTGGGACTAATCCTGAGGGGAAGTGGGTCAGCTGTGCTTTCTGACCTGCACAGAGGAAGTCATTAATACTGAGTTTAAAGATGAGGCAGAGTCAGCTCATCATAGCACTGCAAATCTTTCTGAGAGGTGTGGGCGTAGCTAATTGCTGGGTTAGAAGGGGTCAGGTATCCATGCTTAGAGCTTGTTTGTCACATAAGCTTGGAACTCCTTATATACACAGAGACAGTGACCTCCGGTTTGTATATAAAAGCAAAATAAGATACACAACTACTGCATTTTACAGTTGAACATGGTAAAGCTGTTTAGGAGACTAACATTCAAAGAATTTTATTGTACATCGTGACTTCAAGAGCACTGAAAATACTTTGACGAACAGTGCCCCCATTTGGCAAAAAACAGTACTCTCAGTGTCTTTTGTGTTAGTGAAACTAAATAGATGAAAGCCTCAGTGGTGACGGCAGCAGCTTTTATTTCATTCAGCCTTACTCAGCCGCTGGTTATTGATCGCCTCTGGAGCAGTACACTTCCAATAACAGCAGAAAGCTTTGAGTCAGTGTGTGAAAGAGTAAAGGACAATTTCTTACCGTGGAGTCCCTGGTGGGGGAGTTGGACAACCCGTTACTGCTCGGTTCCCATGTCGAAGAGCTGAAAGCTCTGCTGCTGCTGCTGCTGCTGAAGACCTCCTGTGTGGCGCTTCGCGAAAGGGCCTCCTGAGTAGAGCTCCGCGACAGGCCTGAGTAGCCAGGACGGGAGCTAGTGCCATATGAGTCGGACACATCACTGGTCCGACTGCGGTAGCTCCGCAGGGCACTGCTGGAAGAAGTCGGGGTGGAGGAAGAGGAGGAGGAGGGGTCGCTAAGGCCCAGAGAGGCCAGGTCCCTGCTCAAGTCACTCTGCGATACAGATTTTCGCCGACTGAGCGAGATGCTGGAGGCCACCGGTGAAGAGGAGAGGTAGCTGGACTGGGCAGAGGATGAAGAGTAAGAACTATAGGTAGTATAGGCTGACCCCCCACTCAGCCCCGACCCTCCATAGCTCTTGACCGGGGTCCGGCTGAGGCTCTCACTGCGCCGGCTGCTGCTGCTGCTTCCGAGGATGTCGGTGCGTGGGATGGTTCGACCTCGGTCACGGTCGGGGTCTGAGGAGGTGCTGTAGTTGCGACTGCGGGCGGCGGAGCTGCTCAGATAGCTGGAGGAGGAGTAACCTGAGGAAGAGGTGGAGGAAGAGGTGGGGGACTTGTAGGAGGACAGCCTGTCCCGCTCGCTGAAGGAGCTAAGGCCCGGGGTCAGGGAGGAGCTGTAGGAGCTGTAGTGGCTGGTGTAGGAGGGGCCAGCGTAGCGCTTGGCGGTGGAAGAGACGCGGGACATGCTGCTGCTGCTGGTTTGTCAGCCACAGGGAGGGAGAGCCTCTGGAAGACTGCATCGACTGCAACCACAGCAAAGAGACACGAGAATTAGTTCATCAGCAACAATCAAATCGATACTTACACAGAGGCAGCAGTTAGAACATCATCTATCTCTGCTTCACTAATCTGGATTTAAAAGAACAAAAGGGTTTAAGAATTCACTGAATATAAAACCTCCACATTTTTGACAAAATATGGCAAGTATTATACTGCATACCAGGCTCACTATAATAAATATTTATGAGCTATAGTAGAATGTTTGCATAACAAATCACATTTCTTTATATTACGGACAGCCTTTTTCAAAGCATAATTTAGTATTTTAGGTCTTAAATGTTCTTTTTCATTGCTTTCATTCAGCTGTTAACTTTAATTCCGTGTAGTACAGTATCACAATTAACTACTAAAACTTGCATTATTTAGACACTTCATCAGATTAAACATGTTTTAGTCATGCAATTTTATCTAATGCAATTATAAATGAAAACTAATCTGAAGTTTCTTCTTTATCCCCACTGAAAATTAGATTTCCAAACTAGAGTCAAGCCATATTCTCCCCTAAACATCTCACCTGAACAGATTCTCAATGGCTAAACCAGTTCCTATGATTGTGTCATGAGAATAATTCAACAGATGCAGATAATGGCTTAAAAAATAAATGCCATAAGAAAAAATACTGCACTTGGCAATAAATTACTGTAGACAATCAACTGATCACACAATTAACAAAAATGAAGCATAGTACAATTTTATTTAGGTTTTCAAGAGCACAAAAAACAGCCCTGTTATCATCTTTGTGACAGTGTACTTTCCAGCTAATCCAAGAGTGATTTTAATAAAGGAAGATTAAGGAATAAAGGAAGATTAAGGAACACTTAATCCTTCAGTTTATCACAAACATTCAAAAACAACACATTTGGAGATAACGTTTGTGGTTTTCACTGGACAGGAAGGAGAAAAATTATTAATCAAAATCTATGATCTAACAAGTAGTTACTAAAGCTGTCAGTTACTAGATACTGACAGGACTGTGGACTAAAAAGTACTATATTTGCCCTTGAGAGTAGAAGTTTAAAGTTGCATAAAATGGAAAGTATAGAAAGTATAGAAATGCCTAAAATTTATACGTAAATGTAGTACATAAGTAAAACTAATAATTACATACAATAATAGTTACATTCTACCACTGCATATAGTTTGTCCTTTGCCCTAAATGCTGGTAACACTTAGATACACTTAGTATAGGTTCAAAGAGGCTTCAGAAAAATGTGCACTTAGAGTTCATTACAATGCAAATGAAATCCCCAAAAAGACCTTAATCAGACATTTCATTTTCTCAATAATATGCTCCTAGACTGTAATTAAAGGGGGGTCAACACTTGCAGTTTTCTCTGAGGCCAGACAGCGCACAGCTGATTGCTCAGACCGAAACTTTAACAAGCATATTAAGCTCCAGCCTACGACCTGGATAATAGACTGAAGCCACACCATGTAGTTCTGAGGACCCTGATACACCATGCATTGGAGACAGATCTGCGCTGACACAATGAGCACCAGCTAACATGCCAACTGATACACTGTTTAGTTGTGATCTAATGCTCCAGCAGGGAATGCCATCTTCAACTGAACTTAAATCTCAAGTTGAAGTATCAAGTAATCAATAGGACACTTGTAAACACACAGGACCCTCTCCTAACCTCTACTCTCATCCTTATTTTGATATTTTATATAGTGAATCCGATCCTCACAGGGTACCAGCCCGGCCCTCCTCTCAGTCTGTACACTGTATGTCTCCCACAGCTATTAACGGAGTTGAGCTGGGTGCTGGAGGTAAAGCTAGGCAGGCAGCACCGTGTGTTCATATGGCGCCCCAGGCAGAGAGAGGCTCTTGTTCACATGCACAGCACTGTCTGAATAAATAAAAGTATCTGGTGTTGCTGATCCGTGTTGAGTTCAGTAGGGGAGGCTCCTATTTCTTTAATCTGTCTCTCTCCCCTCTTCTCCCTGCACTCTGCCTTCTCTCCAAGTGCACGACTTCTCCACACTGTAATTTCCCTCCTTCTGGGTACTCTATCGCTTTCTCCCTCTGCCTATTTCTCTCTCTCTCTCGCTCTCGCACTCTGCGACCACAGCTTAATCAATAATTCAGCATATGGATCTGGAGTAGGCAGACAGGCAGCGTGCTGGAGACAGGCCAGGGCACATTGCTGGCCAAAACACACAGCGGCAGGGCCAGGAGACAGAGGCCGCTGAGTGGACTACTGCTGATCCAGCGAGGCCAAAAACACCAAGAACCTGCTGTAGCTTTTTGGCAGCTAGCTAAAGAAATACATGCTAGACATATGAGATTTGTTTCTATACTTGTGAGATATTGAGGTCCAGAAGCACCGTACAGACTGTGGCAACAAATTTCCTTTTTAAAAGCATAATAAAGAATTTATCTATCTCTGTCAAGAATTACTGACACCAGCTGCTTGTGGTGGAACTGCATCAACATTTATGGCTGCTTTAGATTCCAATCTGTGCCTTATAAAGGACGCTAAAAAATAATCTATTTATCTATCTCTTCTTGTGTCAAGAAGAATTAAAGTTTTGAAAGGTTCACCAGTTTTTATTTTTATTTAAGTTTGGATTTCTAAGTTTAGTTTTAGTTACTTTTACAAATGCATAAGAAGATTCCATTTTATTCTTATTATAAGGAAGTGATTAGTTACTAGTTAGTTTTGTTTTTCGTGTTTTTTTTTCCAGTTTTCCAGGTATTGTGAGGAAAACTGTGATCTATAGAAGCCATTTTATTCTTGTACACAACATTGGGGTAAAAAAACCCAAACTTGTTTTAACTGCAACTGCTATTTTGTTTCAGTTTATGCATTGTACATTGTAGTTTTAATGTACTTTTTGCATTTTATTGTAATATTACCTATTTCAATACAGCTATTCTTTTCACTGGTACTTTAGTTTTAGTCTTAGTTTTCATTAACAATAATACGCCTGGTACTGACACCAGCATCTTATGACATTGGCACCGATGCTTTACATTCCTTCTGAAAGCTTAGCTGTGCTTCATAACGTCTCCTTATCTGTGTTGAATGCACGCTCCAGTGAAAAACAACCCCAATTTATTTGCGTTTTGGAGGGAAATTCTAATTAAAGCATATTTTTCTGCATGTTTTCTCTAGAAGAGTTTGCTGCCTGACAGAACAGAAAACACTGGCCCAGCAGCAGTTTCAAAGCTGACTTTGATCGAGGCAAAACGTATTCATCACTGCAAATTCCAGCAGCTTACAAGGCTGCAGCTTGTAAGCCAGCCACATCCTTCTAATCACACTAGCTAAAACCTACATTATGTGACTCCTCACACTATGTAAACACAAGGATAAAAAAAAAACTTTGTGAGTGAAATTAAAACGTATGCTGAATGATCTGTTCTACCATCAACAAAAACTGTGAGATCTCTGCAAAAACAGGCCTTTAAGAAGGTTCACAATTATAATATATATATTTTTTTTAAGTATCAAGTGATGGCATTTCTGCATGACTGCACTCTTTATCTGATTTTACAGTCAGGTTAAAAGTATTTTCATCAACTTTTGTGTTTGAGTTATTCTAAAAGTATTTTTATTTTTGCTGCAAATCTATATCAGTTTCAAAAATCAGTTATTGTTCTCATTCTGATTACTAACAGACAATAAAGATAAATAATAGATTCTAAATACATCTTACACTCACACTATTTTAGGTCAGTTTATAGTGTTTACGGAATCCTAAAATAATTTGTTTTGAAAAGGAAGCAGTGTCAAACTTATTGTTTGTGCCATCTGTTTTTAGACTGAAGAACCATCTTGTCAATCCCTAACACACAGCGAAATATGAATGACAAAATTGTCCCTTGACTCATTTAAAAAAATGTGCAACAGACAGTACATCACAGAGCTCATAGCAGTTTTTAGGGACACTTCCTAATCTAAATACATACTAATGGTTTTTAGACATTAGTTTCTGATACACTGAATGCTGCATCCCTGAAAGAAAGGTGACCTTTACATAATTTTAACTGCAACACCTTGGCCTCACGGCTTCATGTGGGTGCCTGTTTGTATTTTCACACCTGGTCTGGGTCTGTGTCACGGTCAAGAACCCAGACCAGCTGAGTGAAACATGCTGGTGGTCGATGCTGCTGAGAGACAAGTACAAACAGCAAGTCATACCCATGGGAGTAACAGCACACAACACAGACACAGGATTAATAAGATGATAGCAAACTATGGATTTCACTTCAGAGAGGAGATGTCTCCACGGAAACAACAATGCACGCACAGGCACGAGCATGCACCACACACAAACACACTCTGGCTACTCTGCATTTTCTGCCTCCCCTGAGGTTGTGCTAACCGGTAGTTACCACGGCTACCATGGCAACAAGCTGCATTTGTTTTCTTGCTACCAACGCATAAAGGACTTAAAAGTAGCAGCAGGGCAGAGTCCGCAGCCAATTTACACTTTACTATTACTACTATCAGAGCTAAAGCCCGGTGGCTGCACTTAATGTGGAGTATTTCTTCTCCTTTCCCTCAGACAGCCAGTAAGAAAATGAAAAAAAGCTCCACCTAACAAGCCTCTGCAGTGCGGGAAAATCAGAGCACCACAAGTCAGAATCAAAGTTGAGACGCAGAAGAAAACAGAAATTGAGAATTCAACAACATTGTATTAACATTTTAGTGCTATGAATGAACTTGTGGGCCCACTAAGCTGAAATTTAATTAGAAACAACAGAGAGGCAGAGGAAGGTGCATGAGAAGCTTTCACTGTATAAGGAAAATGTTTAAGCAGCTGACTGCTGGTAATGTTTGGCAAAGAGCAGGAGAGATGAGGTTTCACTTACTGGGCAGAGTGCAGAGGAACCTCACTTTCACTACCTGGAGAAGGAAAATTAAACCTGGCTAATATAGAGAACAACTTTTCCAAACCTTCAAATGTACAGATGGGGGTCAGATCAAGTATAAAACAATATGAAGTGTTTGAGTAAAGTGTTAGGTCACCAGAACAGCTTCAGTGTGCCTTGGCATTGATTCTACAATATTGGAAAAAAATGACAGGGCAATATTTTTTTCTGTGATATATATTATGATATTAAAAACTGGAATTTTCCACAGATGACTTGAATAGCTTTATTTGCAAAGAACTAGGGCTGCAAAAAGTCATGCTGCGATTTGCTATTTGCAATTTGGTATTGCTGTTTGAGTCTATCTACTTGGCTATTAAGGAAAATACACAGGTTACTGGTCATTATGAAATGTATTTCTTTCCAAATCAAACTTAAACTTGTGTAAAAAAGTACAAAGCCTTCAAAATTCTTAAATTCTTAGTACCTCTCTCTGCTCAGTCACTGAATCCAAAATATCTCCATACAGACTCTGGACCTTTAAATTGCAGCCTTGTGATGATGTAACACGCTGACATTGTGATTCGATTAATTGTGCAGCTCTAGAAAGAATTCATTATTCTAGGATGGTTGAGGTGATTTTGTAGGGGAATGCATCTGCATAGAAAAAATGAAAAATTACCTTTTACTTTGCATATCACTCAATAGTAATGAACTCAGTGTATCCATGAACCTCCTCAATGTAAATCATGTAGGTCTTGGTGATTAGTCATAGAAAATGAGAACCGTGTGAGTTTTCCTTTTGTATCAAGCATGTCCTGTGATGTGACTGAAATGACATACTGTTTTATGCAGCCCTACTGGAGAGCGCTGTCTAACACGTCATCTCCAATAGGCATTCAACTGGGTTGAAATCTGGTGTCTGTGAAGGTCATAGCATATGATTCACATCGTTTTGATACTCATCAAACCATTTACGGTAGTGAACCCTCGTGTCCTATGGATGGAGGGGCATTGTCAACCTGGGAAAGACCACTCCCATCAGGTTATTCCTTTAATATGCAAAGGGGGCAAAATTATATACTTTTTACTCAATTAGAAGTACAGATACTAAAAAAACCCTGGTAAAAGTACAAGTACTGATTTAAATTCTTTACTCTAGTAAAAAAGTAGGCTCTGACGTCACGTCTTATTTCATCTTCTTAAGACTTTTTTGTCTCGTCTTTGTCTTGTCACTCAAATGTCTTAAACCTAAAGTAACAATTCTGTTTTGAAAACGTATTTGAAGATGATATTTGCTCAAAAATGTGTAAGTGAAAGTATAAAGTTGTAAAATAAATAACAAATAAGTAAAGTACAGAAAACTCTATACGTAAATACAGTAGCAGTATTTGTACTTAGTTACTTCCCACCTCTGTTAATATGTCACATGTCAGTGAGTGAGGCCTTTTACAGTACATATTGTCCTCAAAGCCCATTAGAGATCAGAGCCAACCTCAAGAGCGCTAGAAGAGTGTGTATGATGACGCAGGAGGCCACTGCCATCATGCCCAGGGGTTACACTGTATGTAACATCAGCATGAGCGCTCTCTGATGACTTGGAGTGAGAGTATGTGTGTGTACGCTCTCTGTGATAGAGTAAATGGTGGGTTCAATCACAGCTGAGTCAGGAAGGTTTGGAATCAAATACTGTAATTCTATGAGAAAGTCAAGTTCAATGCTGGGTCACATTAAAAAAGCTTTAACTCAAAAAGAAGCAACATGTTGGCTCAATAACAATGACATATCTTCTTGATTGCAACTGTTGCATAAAACTAATGTCTATAATTTCATTTCTAAATTGACTACGTGGTTTACATGTCTATAAGTACCCAGACTGCATTCCATTTAATTCTTAAGCAAAACAAGCCACATTTTCTTCCACATAATTTGTTCACCCTGACATTCTGTGCATTTTTCTATGACTATAATTCTGTTAAAATAAACAACACCCGTCTCATCCACCCTTCCCTTTTTGGACATTTTCCTGATGCCATTTTTTCATAGATGTACATCCTTAGCTCGTTAGTTAGCTACTGAATATAGGGAGCTTGATTGTTCTTCCATCTGAGGAAGCAGGCATTACTGAGTTCAACATCAGAACCCTTTTAACCACTGAACAAAATGTGGGGCCTGAAGCACATTTTTGCATAGAATATGGACTGCAGATTTTGTTCCTCATCGCTTACTCTGAAAGTGGATTTGGAAAGCATCTAATGGTCAGTAGTGACAGGAGGAATGACTACAGCAAGACAAATGTATGTCATGTTCATGTGGGCACCTGGCTTGAAAATTTGTGATCCTATTTTTTAAACCACCTTAAATGAATGTCTGAGCACTGGTATTGAACTTTGTACGTTTTCAAAATGCCACAAACTTGTGAAATTGTACACTTAGGATGTCATGGTGGAAAACAGCAACTATAATTATGTGAACTCACTCTGGCATCATCATCACCACAGCAGCTTAAATTTGGTAGAATATTCTGTTATTACTGATACCAATCGAAACAGCTGCAGCAGCACAAATAGACAATACTTATGAGTCAAAACACGCTGTTATTCTCATCGGGTATTATAACAGAAATCTGTGTAGAGGCTATTAGGAGGTCTCTGAGCTGTGCTGGGTTTGGCTTGGTCTTAAAGGCAGCTATATATACCCTGAAATGTGAGCAGATAAGAGACTGCTGATGTCTGTGAGAGCCACACTGACGCCTTTGCCCTCCCTGTGCAGCCCACTAGCTGCCAAGCTGTTTCAAATAAAAACTACGCTCGTCTTCTCAGCTATTCTGACAAGCCATAGTTGAGCCTCTTCCAGCCTTCCCTAGCTACTGGTCAGACTCCATTCAGTGCTTTTGTTTAACCCTCAGCCAAGTCAAATGTTGAGCTGTACAACTGTGTACAGTGCATGGCAGAGAGTCTACAACTAAATGGAGATGTAAAGGAGACATGTGAAAATGATGTTCACTTTTTCATAAAATGGAATAGAGGGCCAAGACATGCGCATCCCTGTAGTAAATAATCTTGCTGGGTGATGGATGGTCAAAGTACTAGGAAACAAAACAAAGAAAAGATCTGCACACCAGTATAGCTCCCATATTAGGGTTTATTTCAGCTGTGATGTTTCAAGCACAATTGCTCTTCTTAAGACTTATTCACAAAAGCATGAAACTTGGTACACTTGTACAGTGTTTTTTACAGTATCATATTATACTAAAAAAACATATACAACACCATAAACTGTTCAGGTGGAAAGTTAATGGAGAATGTAGTGATGTTGTGAGAAGGAAATCACAGTATGTGACAACCTAGGCAATATTTTACACAGTAATGTGTGTGTTGTATGTTAGCTGAGTTTTAAAAGCTTAGTCATTTTGTTTATTTACCCTGACAATACAGTGGTTTTAAATGGCTAAAACCATAAGAGAATAGTAAGTATGACCTGAGTAACTTATCTTAAAAAAAGAATATCTCAAACACAAGATATACCTCGAGATATTCTCACAATATGAGAATCGCACAATGTGTTCACCATTAACTATTCATCTGAATGCTTTATGATGTTGTACATTGTATCATTGTAATCTCTGACCATCAAAACAGAGCCTTTTCTGTGTCATCACAATTGGATCAGGAAATGTGATGCAAAATACAATGCACAAGGCATTGTGCATCTTGCAATGGTACTGAAAATGTTAAGGGCCTGTACAAGTGTACCAAGTTTCATGCTTTTGTCAAAAAGTGAACCTGTGATCTCAACTAATGCAAAGGGTGTGAAAAAGAGGAATGTGCTGTGTTAATGCCAAATGCATCCACAGAATGAAAAGTGAAGAGACGTAATATAAATTGTGTTGCTTGTCTTAGCCATGCCTTCGCCAGTGCCATCCAAAACTCTGGGCTCTGACAGCAAAAGCAGCTTAGAAGAAAAAAGTAAAATAACACATTTATATTTCAGACGTTCCCTCTAACTGCTCATTCAAATTCTCCACTACACGACTAAGTTTTTACAATATAACGACCTGGAGAGAGAGGAACAGCCAATGAGCATTCATCATTACCACCATCTGTTGGTGACTCACAAAAGAGGTCATAAAAGCAGCTTTAAGCCCAGAGAGGGCTGAACCTGCAGTCTGCAGTGATAGATGCTCCAGCCTCTGCAGGTGACTGCCGTAATTCTTTATTTATTGAGCTAATCATCAGGTCAATTATCATTATTAGAAACACCACTCAGTCTCTGCCATTTCACTGAGTGATGCTGAGACATGCATTACGCACAAATAGGTGGCTTAAAGCAATGAGTGGTCTAGATACTGACTCACAATGGTGGAAAAGTTGGACTCTTCAACACATATCCTCCTGTCCGTTCACATTGTGTCACTTATGGTTACGTCACTTGCTTTTCATTTTTAAGAACTTGCCCTAAAAAGGAACGTTGTTATAAAAAGCAGTGTTCCAGTTATTTGGCATCGCACCCCCTTTAAGTAAGGGCAATGGTAGCAACTGATCATCAGGGTCACAAACACTCTTCATTAGTGGGATTAAACTCCCAAAAAATTTGGGAAGAACTTCAAGTTTTAAGCCCAAATAGATGACAATATCAAGGTTATTTTCAAAAACTTAACACAGCTGGTCTGTGTAGTGCTCCTCAAGATGAGTAACAAAATGTGGATTTAAGTTGATAGTGTGTACAATTGGGGAAAATATATTATGCATTTGATTTTTTTTAATTACTTGGCACCATTAAAACCATTTAGCACTGTTGTCTGCAACCACAATATCCTATAAGTGTCATATTTTACATCTCTACATTCCGGCGATGTTGTAAACTGAGAGGGAACTTACGCACAGCATCAGCATAACCAGTTTAGTCATTCCTTTGAGTCATTGGTGGGCTTAATAAAAAAACAAAGTTATCGACCTAAATTTTTCTGACTCTCTTACATTTAAGTCGATCAAATCAAAGGTCTGCACAGACTTAAAACTCTGCTCTTACTTGTAACAAAAGGAATGGCTGATGAATGCTCAAGGACACTCAAGAGCTCACAGTAGTTGTGCTTCCATGGACCCTAATATCCCACTAATAATCATAATAATTGCCCAATCAGAGTAACCACACTGGTCTGAAGGAACTGGCCCCATTTGTCCCAACTGAAAGGAAATTTCAATCAGGTTGGTGATCAGGTGATGTAATCCTTTGACCGTCTGTTCACTAGGAAAATATTAGCACCTAATGACTATATAAACACTTATTCTGATTGTTTCTCTCTGATTGGAAGAAAAATACTCTTCTTTTTGCACGTTTGCCCCATGTGGAGGTATCCTTATGTGACGTGACAAGTGTCTGGGAGGGACAAATCACGGTGGCAACAAAACAAAACTGGTCCTTTCTGTTGACCTTAAAATATTTAAAGATTGTTTCAGCACCTTAAAACAATGAGTTGTTCAAACAGCTATTTGAAAAGATGAATGAAGCAGGAATCCACCGAACCATCAACAAAATCAAAAAAAGCTTGACAAATTTGAAGCAGTGAATTGAACTTTCTAAATAAGATGCTTCACAGCCAGCAGAAACACTTTGCGCATGTCAAAAGTTATATTTTTATTAAATGCTTTGGGGCATGTAAACGAACATCTTATCAGATCACTTTATTTAGCATTATTGTGAATAATTAAATTCTAATATCTTATCAGAATGATTTCAGTCGGTTTGAAGAAGTATTATCCCTGTTACCACAGCTAGTGTCAAGCATGTGTGTGTGTATCAAATCATATGAATGCAAAATAGTTACCTGCCGTATTTGAAGTGGTATGTATCAGTCCTCACCAACTGTGATGTCTCTGGAGCAGCTCATCCTACTGTCGTTACCCTACAGTGTACACACTGGGTTTATGACACTGATCACTCCTAAAGGAAACACAGAGGACGAGGTAGTTAAACAGCAAAGTAAAATAAACTTGTAGCATTTTTGCTGTTGATTGAGCAATTTATTTTCAAAGAACTGTAACCTGAACCAGGCAAACATTAATAGATCATATGCTATTAAAGAGAGCAAGGCAGAGCCAGATGCTATACGCAAGAAACACCACATTACGCATATTAAACTGAGATACTGACAGATTTAGAATTCTTTTTAAAGCTCTGTGCAGTGCTGTCTTTCAGCACACTGTTGGACTTCACAACAGACGACCTCAAAACAAAGTGAGCAAACAGGAAACCAGTCAACACTCAACATTATCCGGATTTCATGTCCAGCCATTAAACATTAATGATGCACCATTCGGCTCGTTTTATCGAATCCAGAAAAGTTGCTCACTTCTAAAACTCAGATTAAGACACAATTGTCAGGTCAACTCTATCCAGCTCCACCGAGGGCTTCATTATGTAGGTCTTCTAGCACCTGTTTGCACATCTTCACATCACAACCAGCTCCTATATTTATTTTGACAATCTAACACACTAACGTCAAACTGATGATACGCCCTAACCCAGAGATCTACTCATTCGAGAAAAATCCACATCTGAAATGTCATTCCCTATCCTGCCATATCGTCTCCTTAGTGAAGATGTAGCCTACAGCTGAGCAAGCCGCTTGCACCGTCCACATTCAATTGACAGGCAGGTACCTAAAAGAAGCAAAGGAAGAGGAAGAGTAGTGATTAAGTTGGTTTGTAAGAGGCTCACCCTTGTTGATCTGAGCGGCAAATAGATAGAAAGCAACGGGGTGCTACTTGGGAGGCTGTGGCCCCAGAGTGTGAGAGGATAGTATGAGCACAGCCATCCAGAATGCCACAGATCAAGTTACAGAGCCGGTAAATATAGCAGCCGCCTATGACCTCTACAGGTCACTCAACACTCAGCGGCATTCCAATTTGCTCTTAAAGGACTAGCATTAAGGCTTTTCACAAGCGTCGAGTCCTGCAGCCAGCAGGTTGGCCGCTTTCATAGATATTTAAATATGAAGGGACAAGCTTAAGTGGATCATGACTCATCCACAGGCATCTCAGCAATATAACAAATGGCACAGATATTCTAAGTCTGACTACCATACTAAGTCATTTTGCAGTTTTTTGTGGCTAAATGTCTTTGTTGACTGTTATTTGCTTTGAGATCCCACATTAAAAAGGAAATTAGTGTTCATTTTAACTTCTTGCTTCCCTCATTCTACATACATGGAAGACCCGTGTATGAAACATAAAATACACACATAAAACGTCAGCATATCATCACTAGTGCAGGAAAAAAAACATTAGGCATACAGTACAGTATGTGTGCATGCAATGGAAAAAGACAGACGTACGGTAGTATACCGGTTATCTGTGAGGGGTATAGCATTACATGACACGGAGAAGAGATGAGACGACACTGGCACAGAAGCCATAGTCGATACACTGCAGTCAGTGTGGCTGTTTTCATTTGACTATGCCTAACTGATTTGAACCAATAACCAATGTGCTTCAAAAAAGAAATACCTTATAAAGTATGGGGATTAGATAACCACTCAGACCGCAGGACAGAAGCGCTGCTCGGTAATGGAAGTGGGCAAGATTTGACAGCATGAGGGGGGCGGAGAGGAGACTGAAAAGCCGAAAACTTACAGTCGTTTGAAATAAGCGTCGTTCAAAGTTAATGCGTATTCATCGACCTACGAGCTTATTTCGAACATGTAGCGTCAATGAACGTCCCGCAACGGTTAGTCAACTAGCTATCTCCACAGCTCAAGTAAGCAGTATCAGTGTAGCCAGGTCAGCAGCGGTATTATTACGCCAAACTGTAGCTAGTTATGCGAGTTGAGGAAACATAATAACACAACCGGGACCTTTAAACGAGCTAAGCCCCATTCTTATATTAGGTGCAGCTTATTGTACCGAACACAATAAGCTAAAATGATTCGAACATAGTTGAAGTTTACAAACTGGTTCACCTGTTATGCCACCGCAGAGGAGTGTTTTAAACTAGACTAGGTTAGCTAAGTAAAGAGCTGTTTCGCGGTCATGTTTTATGCCGAACATTCTAGTAGCTCGTTATAACTTGTAAAACGCATTTAAATGCATTCGGTGAGGTTAACAACGGTTTCCTGACAAGCTAGTGACTGTCACATTGCCAAAGTTTAATGGGAGTTTGGTGTGTCCTGGGGAGGGAACAGCACCTATCACGGTTATGGTGAAGCGACGTTACTGCATTCACTCACCCTACAGTTGGAGATCATCCCGATCCGAACAGCCAGCGAAACGCCCCCTAAAATAAAGTAGCTTCCTTTGGCTGGTTTGTGCCGCTCTCTAGACCATTGCTTAAGTTGCCATGAAGGGTGACCGAGAGTGTTGGGCAAAAGGCTTCACCTGCGTGGCTTTAATCAAGACACCGCTGGTATTCTGCCATATCTTCGGTCCCCTTGCAGTTGTAGACTTTCAGCAACCAAGTAACGGTTCTTTTCGCTTTAACGGTGACGTCAGTCCGGCAACAAAGCTAATTTTTGATTGGCTCATACCTCTCGGTGAACGTCACGAGCCTGAACAGTGAACCGCCTCCTACACCGTCGTCATGGTGATGAACGTAAACATCAGAGTGTTCTTTCATTGAAAAAAATGCTGCATTAAGAGGCAATGGGAAAGACGAGCACAATATCCTCTGATCAATGTACCTCAAGCGAGTCACCAGAAATATTTACAGCACAGCTGCCCAAGAGTAAATTAATATTATATAGAAGTAGGGTTTTCATATATTTTTGGAGTCCCCAGCTGTGATCCCATTTTCGTTGCAAATTAATAGCATCCCGGACACGTATTTTTTAGCAAAAAAATATGATCTGGAGTATATCTTCGTAACTGAAATAACATATGATGCATTTGGTGAGAATTGGGCAAAATAAATAACGTATATACTCTACCTTTAACCCCTTTACCTCTTAGACGCCCCTTTGTTTAAATCTTTTTCTTATTTTTGTGAAGACAAGTCTTCGACCTTGTCATCGTAATTGTTAGGATAACAGAGATTTTTTACAGGTTTTACAATTTACAGTTTTAACCTATGTCTTTTAACTGTTTTTATGTGTATATTTTCCTTTATCGATCATGATATTTGATTCTGCAAAGATTCCTTGAACGAGGCAAGGTAAAATATAAAGAAAAGGAGCCGCTGTTACAGTAGCTGCAATTCAACAGGTGTGTTGCGTATAGTACCTGTAAAAGTTTTCTTATTTCGTTTAAGCAGAGGTTTCATTTCAACGTGATTTTTAATACTCCTACACTGCTCTAATTCTCAATAGCAGCAGATTATTTTTTTTTCGAAGCTTGTTTCTTTAAAATATTCTAAGAGACAGCATTCAAGCAGCCCTTTATGTTGGAGCATTCATGAATCTGCATCAAGGTGCATGAGTCATAAAATCAAACTGCAGTATAACCATCTGTACCACGAAACACATCCAAACCTCTGACAAGGTTCTAAAAATAGAGCTGTTAATGAAACAAAGTGTTACACACTGAGGAGAGAGACTGCCATTTATTTCCATTCAGTAATGCATCTTTCACTACATATACTAATACAAGAAAGATGACACCCGATGGCTCATTCTGGTCCATTTAATACTTCATAGGCTCCTACAAAAAAGTGGTTATGCTCTTATGTTATATATACTTGAATGAACTGATTAGCTTAAATACTGGTGTGTTAAACTGAGCAGGGCTGAAACCTGGGCATCCTGTGCATTTAATCCAACCAAAACCTATAACACCATAATCAAAGACAAATATGAGCCTTCTTAGAGCTCGGGTGCACTACTTTTAGAGGCAGATGATGACTCAAGCAGTGTATTTACTAATACATTGGCAAGTATCTATTTATTCTCACAGGTTCCCATTTAAACAGGATGTGCTGGATTAAAGCTGCCAGATGTCTCACATTATGTGCTGAGGATTCAGCCAATGAAAGGGAATGTGTGGCTTTTGAATGTATAAATAAATTATCTCCGTTTCATCAGGCAAGTCCTCGTAACATGAGAATGTTTCTTTTTTTTTTTAAACTGGTTTTATTTCAATAAATCCCATTTGAAAATTGTTGTGCAGTACCTCAGCCAAATTTGCATCTTAAACATTCAGGTCCTTTATAGTTCGCCAGTAGAATACACTGGTTTTTAGGTGTATACAGTATGTGGTAAACATGATTGAATGATCCACCCTCAGAAAACAGAACCATCAAATATCTTCAGCTGTGCTTGCAATGATTTTTTTTATGCCGTTATCTCAAGATCACAGATGAATTACTTCAATTATCTCAAGACAATGAGCTTTCTAGTGTCAGTGTTGTAGTAGTCGAGATTGGTCTTGTTGTTCAGACAGGTCTCAAGACCACTTTCTGAAGGTCTTAGTTTCATCTCGGCCTCGGCGTTGGACGAAGAGGACTCAGGATTTTATTTCAAGGCGGTGCATTTTCTGATTTGTTGTTAACATCATTACTGTGGTGAATCTTTAAAACATTTCTTTTATTTGTACATTTTTTGATTCATCTTCCCACAGGCTGCCTCATTCTGCTCCTCACTGGCGAAGGGAATCATCTCATCCCTCATACCATACCAATCTGTAATATTTGAAAACCT